>VWPU01016132.1:0-126695 GCA_013398955.1 Callaeas wilsoni
CCGCTCACCGGCCGCGCCCCCGCCGGGGTCCGGCAGCCGCAGCCCCGAGCGCCCGGAGCGCCGCTACCTGCGCTCGGTGGCCGGCGGCGCTGTCAGCCCGGCGCGGGGCTCCGCGCTGGGGGAACCCGGACGGATGCGCCAAGGACGCGCCGCAGACCGAAGAGGCGCGGCCAGCCCAGGCACAGGGCAGAAAATCGGGAGCTGGAAAAATTGTGCGGGTCGGGAACCTAGTTTTGAAAAAGCACAGGTAGCCACCTGTGATGCCGCTCTTGAGAAACCTGTGTGCTGAGTGCTGTTTGCACCTCTGGCTGTGGGAAAGGAGCTTCAGGACACGGGCAAGGGTCAGTGTAGACCAAGAGACAGGACAGTCCAGCCACTGCCACCGGGAAGGGTCCATGCAGTTAGCTGACTTCAGACACCTCAGATAATGCTGTGGACGTGACCTAAAACAAAGGTTTGATCAGTAGTCAAAGGCACTTCATCATCCAGGTCAACGAGCACGTTTCCTTTTTACTTGTATTTCTCTGTCATTTATGGCCCTCAGTGGCTTTGGAACACTCTCAGTAGTATTTTGTAATCTGACTAGTAACTTCTGGGGTAGATTTTCAGCATCAACTGCAAGCTACCCTGTTGGGTTTGTTTGGTTTTTTTCTATAGATGTGAACAAAAAAATTCCACATTGTAACAGCAACTTCCATTTTTAATGGCCTTTTACGGAAAGAGCAGGTTCCTTGCCTTCACTTACTCGATGGAGACTCACAACACACATTTTCATTGCAGAATCTAGGCCAAAGTTAGTAATAGTCTGCCATAGCTATAAAGCTATTTTAAGAAATTACTTGGGTTTTATAAAATAATATTGTATTATAGTCCCTTAGGGAAGATTTGTCTTGCACATTTACAGTGCCTGTTATCACTGTTCTAACACCTAATTGGAGCCTTTAGGCACTATAGTAGTAATAAGTGATAGAAGGGGTAGTGCCCTTGTGAAATTCAAGGCTAATAGGAAATTTTTCAGGAACAATCTTTTTCTGCACAGTTGTTGATTTAAAGAATCATAAATATTACAACCTCTGCTCTTTTATTTTTAAAAGCAAAGTTGTGTAAGGCTTACTGGCAGGCAGCAAAATGGATTGTATTTCATGAGACCACTCAACATTGCTATGGTTGCATGATGTTATTTATCATAAAGAAACCCAATGTATTTAACTTTGAAAATGCTATTTTAGCTTTGAAAAATTCTGTCTCATCCGCACTGTTTTTGAGAGTGCAAGTGAAGAATACGCATTTATTAAGATGGTAGTATAGATTTCGTCCAGTGTTAACCTTGCTGAGAAGAAATGGAATTTTTCAGTCAAACTCAGCCCTTGAATATATGCTAGCAGAATTTTAAGGTTTTCTCCTACCTCACTGATACTGAAAGGTTTTTTTAAAATAATGTTTTATTAGGGAATAAGAAGGTTTACAGTCACATTGAAGCCACCTATCAAATTCTAGGGTAAAAGTAGGAAAGGAATTATTCAAAACATTAGAGGCAAAAAATAAGAGGAAACCCATCTCCACTTCCTAATGTATTTTTTTCTTGCTTTATTACAAATAAAAACAAAAAGTTCAGCCATCTTCACTTTTCCTCACTGACATCTACAAATATCAAGAAGGTCAAAATTTTATGATGTTTTAAAAGCACAGATGATGGTTCCTGCCCTGAGATCCCACAGTCTAAACAATTGCCCAGACAATTAAAAAAGGACCTGAGCACCTACAGAGCTCAGTGCTGCTTCAGTTGCACCAGCCAGCACAGCAGAACATTTCATGCTGGCAGTAGCGAGTCATTTTCACAGACTGTGAAAGATAAAACGTCCACCCACCCATGGTATACAAACAGCTACATTTCCCATGTCTTGGGATGGCATTACAATCCCAGACTCCTTTGTAAGAAGGGAAGAAAAAAAGTTGTGGCACTTTGATTTGAAAAGCAGCCAACACTGTACTGTGTTTGGGTTCCAAAGTGCCAGTTTTAGACAAACTGTGTGCCTACAGTGCCTTTGGACACTGACACAGCAGATAGGGGATAGGTCATGAGCTCCTTAGCTGGGGGTTGGGGTGTGCAAAGAGAGAATTACGAGTTTATTGTGAAGTCAAAGACGCTTGAAGAATTTAGGTGTCTGTGCTGTTAAATAGAACTGAGAAGTTTCTAATTCATGTTTGAACTTAGACCCTTCAATTTCTCTTAAATCTTTCTAAATCTAGCCCAAAGTTATTGCCCATATATATTGAAAGGACACACTTCAGGATATCTCTCTTTAAAGTTTTCTCTCTGGATTTGGTCAGAAATCAAAATGTGATATGTGCTGGTCTACTTTTCCTCACAAAGCCAAAGATGGCATCTTAAGAAACACGTGAGAAGTCCTACAATGCCAAGTTCTGGTTACACGAGGTTCCTGGCCGACAGAAACAAGACCAGAGATTCACTTGAATCATGAAAAAATTTCTATTTTTAACATTTGTTTACAGTTAAATTCTTGCTTCAGTTATTTGGTTAAATCATAGAACTGAGAGATAAGTTTTCTTAGATCAAGGAAGTAAGAAAATTACTAAACGTGCCTATTTTCTTTATATTTTTATTTCCAAGCATCAAAAGCTTGAAGCTTTTTTAGTAGGTGTGTCCGTGTATCCACACACCATGACCTTCTAACAGTACTTGAGACAAATTTTATCCTGTGGCTAAATGTATAAGTGTTAAAAGGGAATGTAAAATAATTTAGGAATATAATGCCAAAATGATATTAGCCTGAATGAATATGAACAACATCAAAAGGAATCAAAGGTTAGAGATACAGGTGGTTCACTGAACTACAGGTTTACATTTCATTTAGATCACGTTCCCAAGCACAAAACAGCAGCAGCACCTGCTTAGCATCACAGGACATTACACAGCAATCAAGTAACAAGAATGTGTTACACAATAATAGGAAATATGGGGAGGCAGAATGTAAATAAGTGAATTTGAATTTTGTCAGGATTTCAAAATTGCATGTTAGTATTGGAACGGAGCCATGGAAACTTGAATAACCACAAACAGATTTTGGTCATGGCTTTTGTTTCATTTCTTATCCAGAAGCTGGCATTCTATCAGCCCTCTAATTCCTTGAACATTGACTCTTTATTGATAGTAGTAGAACAATGCATCATTTACTCCGTTTCCTCCATCACCTCAGTATCCCAACACTTTCATTCCATCATGACTGTATCTCATGCTACTCATCACATCAGCATAACACAAATGTCTTTGCAATACAATGATTAAAAAAACAAATCAAGAAACTCTTTGATCTAGAAAAAAGATAGGTAAAGTAATTGAGAGAAAAACAATCCAGAGCGTGTTTCCACTGGGATGCTTGGAATACTATAAAAAGATATTATTTGAAAGGTGACAGAGGAAAGAAAGCAGAATGGATAAAAATATGCAGTACAACATTCATGTAGAAAGGACCCAAGAATTTTTACCTTCACACATAATGAACTAATAATACATCAGTATTAGAGGTGGGATAATCCTGGTCCATAAATAGGCTCCTGTAAGGTACTGGTGATATCAAAACACAGAGAATAAAACAGCAAAAGCAAAGTTGTTCAGAGTTCTTGCCAATCACTAGGATAACTGGATAAAACTGAGTGCAGAAACAGACTCTCAGCAAAACCATCCTGATGTTATTTAACAGACTGAGTAATCTATTAAGGAAATGTGGAAACTGAATCATTCAGGACTGGAGTAATTAGAGCAGGGAATCATATACTGGGGGAGCAATGCTGTGTTAGAAAGAACTGACAAAACAGGATTTCCATTTCTGCTATTCTGCATCAGCGCAATCAGAAACACCTGTGTACTGGTTTATATTAAGAAATTATAATGTAAGAAACCTTCAAATATCATTTCATTGCTTCCCTTCTGCTTACATTTCTTTACCATATTCACATATATATATAAAATATCTGAAATCAAAAGGGGTTTGAACACTTCAGTCCTCACAAGGCACCAGGTTTTCAAAAAGTTGCGTTGAACTATTCATTAAAATAAGAAGGTCCTTGAAGTTAGAGACCTCTTATAAAAAATGTGGCTTTATTTGCTCTTAGCAGAGACCAATGTAAAATTCTGATCAAAACTGAGAATATTGCTCTGAAATCATAAGCAAATAATAATAAGCTATCGGTGGGGTAGGGAGTGGAATAATTATCACAAAAATATCAACAGGGAAATAAATGATGCTTGAAGGGAAAAAACTCAAGTGTTTGATATTTCTCAATACTGAGCCAAGTTTTCCTCCAATGAATACTTTAGGGTTATTGCCAAATAATACAAAGTCCCCTTCCCCCAGAAAAATCATACCTACAAGGGAGTATATGTCAGTGTAAATTTCTGATGACCACCAAATACAACTCCAGCTGTTGCCAAGTCCCTCAGCTGCTTCAGAGAACATATTGAAATTGTTCAGAAATACTGTTGATGGCACATATATTTCAATGTCCTAGCCTTCATCTCTTCATGCTGTTTTATTTACTTGTGCAGTAGCAGAATAACAACACTTTTGCATGGTCAGCCAAAGGAGAAGCAGGGGTTTTTTTTTAACTTTGTACCTTCTGAGGTCTCACGAGGGGCAAGGTTCAGACTGCAAAACTGCACTGAAAATTAAAACACTGTCCTGCAGAAGTCAGAGCAGAAAGGGCAGAGGGGATGGCAGCTGCCTTCTGTCCCACAGACCCAGGCATCTATTCCTGCAGGAATGCAGGGCTTTCAGGAGAGCCACCCTCTTTCTCACACACGTGTTTCCAAGATACACTGGGAGGACATATTTTTGGATGTTGATGTACACATGCCACTGCTTCTCAGTGTTTTTCATTCCTAAGATGCATGAGAATTCTGACCTATTTACCAGCATGCCTTGCATCAGAGAAAAAGGGAGAGAAAAAAGAAAAATGTAGCACTCTGAAAACAGACTATTTTTCAGGTAGAGAGCTATTTCAAGTTTTATTTTCCTATCATAGAAAAAAAATACTTTCTCTCTCTGTCATCTCCCTGCATTAAGAAGGTCAAATGAATCTTTTCCACACCTTCTTGAGTTATGAAGATCTCTTAATACCCTCCTTTGTTCTTCTGGAGGTGGCAGATTAGTCACTCTCTTCATTACAGATGAGACAAAATGGTAAGTGGATTTTCTAAAGTCAGAAGATGGCAAGGGTCAGATAAAAACAGCAAAAGCAACACATACTTGTGCCCATGACAGAGGGGTTAGAGCTAAATGATCTTTAATGTCTCTTCCAACCCTAACCCCTCTATGATTGTATGATTCTGTAACTTCATTAATGGGCTTTAAAGACACTTTATAGTAGTCATTAATGGAGTTTAAGGTTGTAACGTGGTCAGATAATGCCAGGATGCTTTCTGTCTGACAGAAGCTCTGAGCATCACCTTGTTCAAGTCCCAAATGAAAACAGCTTCAAAAGTACATCTGGTTGCTCAGGGCTTGCCCAATGGTATTTTGAATCACTGCACTGAAGAGGATTTCCCTTTAGTTTGGCCATCCTTGCTGCAAAGGACTGTTTTTTCCTTTGCTCTTAGAATAATTTCCCTTGCTGCAGATTGTATCTATTCCCTCTTCTACCTTTGCTGTGTACCTCTGAAAAAAAAGTTTATCTTTGCCATCTGCGCTTCAATTACCCATGAAATAATTGAAGACAGCATTAAGTCCTCCCTTTTCCTCTTCTCCAGGCAGGACAAACCCTGCTCTCTCCTTTATAAGTCAGGTGCTCCAGCCCCCCAGCAATCTTACTGATGCTCCTACAAGGTAAAACCAGTTTATCAATGTATTTTTCTGCATGACTCTCCCATCTCGTGACAATAAATGAATGGTGAAAAGTAAAAGCAGTTATTGCTTTGTTATTTCCCTTATTTATCAACTTAATGACAAGGATTTCCAGCAAGCTGACGGGTTATGTGCTATCATTCATGCAGTGAATTAAAAGGACATATTAAACTAATCCATATTTCATTGCTTGTGAGTTTATTCCCTTGTAGCAAAAAAAGGCAAATAACGATTTGTAATCTGAAAGACAATGATTAAAATAAGAATCTCATTATAGAATAGATGCTTAAGATAGACAAATGATGCATCACCTGCTACATTTCATCCCTCTCACTCACTTGTGTGGAATCCAATTGGAATGCCAGCAGCAGCCTGATAGAGAAGGTTCCATGAATAGCTAGTGGTTCTAATTACTTACTAACTTGTATTTAAATGGCCAATTGAAAACACAGGGAAAAAAATTATAAACACTAAATGAGAACTTTTTTCGTACATGAACACTGATTTAAAAAATAAACTATACTGTGGCTTGAACTAATTTTGTAGAGGATTTAAGTGAAGTCATATTTTGTGGCCAAGATAGAAAGTCCGTTGGGAGAAATGCTAACATGAAGAGCCAACGAATTCAATTATCACTAACAGCTGTGCAACATTCTGCTAATATCAATAATCCTGCAGTTCAGATAAATTCTAACACACTTCCATCTCCTTCCTGAACTCCTTCTGTAAAAACAAATTTCTGTCTCTGTTGCCTTACAAGCAGAAAGTTGCATCTATTATTTTCTGTCCCCTTATTCCCACTTTAATTTCATTTCCCACTTCAAACCACTTGAAATTGTGTCATTCGCTATTATGTATTGTTTCCTTCAAAATCCTTTGGAGAGCTCATATCGTCCTCTAACTTAAAAGTATTTTAGAAACTAACCTTCTCTTCTGCCAGGTAGATGCCTTCTTCCCTCTGTTTCTAATGTCTTTAGATTTACCAGTAATTCTGGACTTTGCTTTTATACTTCCGATGCATTCTGAGTGGCCATCGTGCTTTTTAAGACATTTTACCCTTTTATGGCATCCGTCTGGGTACTTTTGGAAAGAAAAACCTTCAGTGTTAAATTGAAATGCTATGTAACTAAAGTACCATATACAGCAACAGCAGCAAATGTCAATAAAGAGAACATTTAAAAGAAGTAGAATTACAGGAATGCAAAACAAAAAGCGTATGTATTTGCAAGTCTTAATTGCTCTTAAGTGCAGCAGAAATTATTCAGGAAAATATTAGTGCTTTTAAAGGGCCCCACCTACTTCTGAATCATACAGTATCAGGCCTGAAAGCAGAGAATGTAGCTGCTTCATTAAAACTCAGAAATGCCAATGTCCAAAAAGCCTATTGTGAAAACAATTTTTTAAAAATTCTTTTAAAACTATTATTCTTTATGCTTTTCTTGTAATATGCACTGTTTCCCCAGTCTTTCCTAACCTCCTCTCTTAATATGGAAGCACAATTGGAATACTGAATCACACTCCAGAATGGCAGCAATTGGTGTGTATGCAGTGTTAATTGAGTTGGGAGACATTCCTTACCAGATGGATATGGATTTTTGTGAATGCATAATGGCCCTTTAAGAAGCTTAATAGAAAGGTATGAAACCTTTTACAAGCAGCATTCCAGAGCAGGACTGCCAAAAGCAAGTGCACATAAATAGCTCTGATAATTGGAGCCGTATTCCTGCACTCAATCCTGCAACAGAGCAGGGCTGCTGACCACACACCACGGTTGGATGAGCCACCTGGTCTGGGCTGGTGCTCAAGTTGCCCTCATCTTCTACCAAACACCAGAAACTTGGGCTGTCCTCTTTGCCAGAGCTTCAGCATTTGTTAGTCACCGAACATAATTTCCCACTTTCCGCACACAAGTGGATTTTTAGGATTTTCTTGCACTTGTTTTAAAAGCAGCTACAGGTTGATGCAAAGACCTGGCCCCACCATGCTGTGCACGTCTTCTCCAGGCACAGCAAGTCCTGTCCCCAAATCAGAAAAAGGGGGAAGATGACATTAAATCCATCAGAACAGAGATAACTCGAGGAACAGACACTTGAATTTTACATTCTTCTGATTCTATGTTGCAATGGCAGTTTTGATGAGACTCTGGTGAAGAGTCATCTACATAATGGTATTCATTATCTATTTTCTTTATCTACATTTTAGCAAACATGTGTATGGCATATGTTTCTCATCGTTAACTATGACCTTTGTTTATTTATAGTTTTAAAACCTCTGACTACTGCCAGACACTATTAAAAATAAACATTTTAATTGTTTTCATGTTTTATCCTCCCCTCCCTTTTCCACCGAAGTCTGACAGGATGAAACATTGTTTTTGCTTGGGATATAGCTGCTTCTGCTGCAACAAGAAAGAGGACTAGAAGGAAGTTGTATACATATTATCAGAATAGTTTTATATTCAACAGTCTGGAAACAAAGCATATGCGATCTCCCGGCCCTCTTTAAGATAAATCTCCCCATTCCCAGGCTCTGCCTTCAGCTGAGGATGCAGAAATGAGTATTGAATTGCTCTTCTGCCTTTAGCTCAGCCAAACTTAGCTCTTTCTTCCCAGCAACACAACCTCAATGTGAGAGGCCATCTTCATTTCCCATGTAAACAAATAGCTGGACCGTGCACTGAAAGGTGGGGTTTTGTTTCCACAGGCATATGAAAAGCCTTCTGCATTGAAAATTCATTGCTTTAACAACTTTAAGCTTTTTGGGTTTGTTTGCTTTTTGCCATCTGTGGTTTTGTTTGGTTTGGTTTGGGGTTTTTTGCACAGGTTTAAGCATTTGATTACAGACCTAGTGCAAAGGGGTACAAAATACCAGAGAAAAGTTAAACCACAACTTTTTCCAGTCTTTCGGATCAGCTGGCTTTTGTGCTCCGTTACACAGACCAGTCTTTTCTGTTTTGGGGGTACAAAGCCATGTTCAGGGAACCTTCTTGGCATCATGGATTTTACTGCCTGAAGTCCATCATTTTAATAGCATTGCAGAGCCTAAATCTCTTAGGCGAGGTGCTGGGAAAAAGGATAGAAACACGCTAATTAAAGGTGCTTCTAACCCTCCTGCGATGTTTTCTGCAATTCTAGGTGTGCATACCAGAAGAAGTATATTCTCTTTTTTTATACTTTATATACCTCATTTTCCACAGTTCTACTTTCTCAGTCAATAGCAATGGCCAACGTTTGAGAGAAGCTGATTGGAGAACAGATTTGGCTGAACTGGTTTCCTAGTTTGAAAAGGGCTAAGTCATACTATGTGTCACAGTTTTCCTTTATTCCATTTGCCTTTGTTTGAAATTAAATTTCCTTAGGCAAAACGATTCTTAGTTAGTGTGCCTGGCACAAGGGACCCCAAACAGAGCTGGGTGCAGTTTTTGCCAAGCAGGATAGGAGCAGCATCACATAACATAACAAGCTCAGAAGCTAAAAGCAAAGGACACCAAAGAACTCTCTCATCTTCAAGGGACAGGAAAAAAAAAATTAAAAAGGACAAAGGATGTAAGTAACCCTCATCCTCCATTCCTGCGAGGGTTCCCAGCTCTTCCTTCTCCTGCTTTTCATTGTCATGATGAGGTAAAATATCTCCATAGTGAAAAGTACCAGGTGAAGGAAAAACAGACATCCAACTAGGATATTTAGGGACAGCCTGTCAGTGGGTGAAGCAGTACAACCCTGATGAAAAGAGGCTACTAAAATTCATCTTTTCTCTAAAGATTGATCTCATTCTTCCCAGACAAAGAGGGCATAAAACTATTCTCAGCCCTTGGTAAAAAATAATGGTTAGTGAGTGTATGTGTCTGTCTGGAGCAGTGGAGGTGAAGTAGTGAATAGAAGTTTTTGCATTGTTCCTGGAGTGTGTGTGAAACAGGTAGAAAACAGGGAAGGAACAGTTAAAAACAGAGTGATTGCATGTTCTTTCTTTGCAGAGTTTTTGTGTTTGGATGATTACAGGTCTGTAAACACAAACTCCTTATGAATATATTAATTTATTTCTTTGTTCCTTTTCTGCTCTCTGTGTTAGATCCCTTCATTGAACAGGCCACAAGTGGAATTTCTGCTCTCTCCTCTAACTGTCTTCAGCTGTATTTTGATGACAGAAGTGACATTAACTTTCCCTGCAGGTAGGAAGCTCAAAGTCCGTGGCCCAAAAGAGAGGTCTGTGATTCAGAGGTGTGTTCCTCCATCCTATCTCAACAGGTGCCATTGTACCTCCTGCTGTAGGGCCAGATTACCGCTGTGAGCCTCATTCTCTGCAGGCACAGCAGTCGCTCTGTGCTGATGGAGCCAGAGACCTGTCCGTGCTGGCTGGACACGGACAGTCACACCTCAACGGGAGGAGTGGTGGAAAATTGGACTGCAGAAATCTCCAGCCGGTGGTAACCTCACTTTCACAGTGCTTGGGAACTGCTGCTATGTTGAGGTAACAGAAAAGCTTTCAATTTCCAAAGAAACGGCCAAAATCAGGCACCTTCATCTGCTGATGCTGCTGTTCACACTCCCTGTCTCAAATGCACGGAGTGGATGTTCAGGATCACGTACAGCTGGTAAACCAGCAAGGCTCCATGCAGCCTCCTGATTCCCTGTTCACAGATGAGTAGAGCTCTGCTTTTATCTCCTGACTATACCATCACAATTTACAATCCCAATTCATAACCCAGAATTACTACCGAGTATTTAAATCATCCAGGCAAATAAAATATTTCTAAGTTATGGTATAATTTAAATAAGTGACAGTATTTCCGCTGAACTCGCATAGCCAGGCTTCCACCCACTAAATCTTGCCAAAATTAATAATCAGCTATAGTAAGTAATCCCTTATTAGTAATCAGGGACTTCACTGATGTCCTGACAGCCTGGTCTTCTGCATAAGAGAAACTCTAAGAGTTTCCTGAATTGTGCCCAAAATAGAAATAAAATATAGATAGCCATTCAGAAAAATAGATATCCAAATCTGATATGCATTTTTGGTAATGGAAATTAACTGCAGTCTTTACTAAAATCAGTTTAAAGGTTAATTACTGCCATTTCTATATAATCTACATCTTGTCTCTATGAGAATTTTCTTCGCTTGTAACTGCAGATGTATTTGTTATCAATTGGAAAAAAAAAAATCTTTAGCCTAAAGATGATAAAGTAAATGGATTAAACTTCCTGAGGTTTTGCAGTAAGTTTTACATCCTCTTCTCTTTCTTATGATTCCTGTTCTGACGATTCCAACATTTTCCTGCAGGAATCAGGAACCTGATATTTAAGCAACGGCACAGAAGCTGATACTGCTCCTCCTTGGAACCACACAATTTCCTGTAACTTTGGTGTAAGTTTGTAGCAAACGGGGTTGAGAGATTAAGCAAGTGTTACAGAAGTAAACCTCGGGGGAAAACAAAAACTCAAAAACTCAAAAACAAACAAAAAAGGTAAGAAAAAAAAGAAGCCCACACCAAAAACATCCCTAAGAGCTTAAACCAAAATTAGACTATTGTAAAGATACTTCATTGTGCTTTACTGAACAAGGTAGGCAAACGCTATTTCAGTTCATTCTATCAAAAAAAAATTGAGTTACATTGAGTATGATATATTCTGGAAAATCTACCAAGTGGAAGAGGAAAAAAAGAGGCTCAAAAATTGTTCAACTATAAAATAAGATTTCTCTTTTAAACCAAACTCTGATATTCTTGTGATACTTCCATTGCCGTTAGAATTATATAACTGGAGTAAATAATTAGATGCCCAGACTCTGGTTTTTTGTGTTTGGGGAGGGACTGAATATTTGTCAGAAGCCTCAGAAAATAACCTTGGACATTTAATACTTCAATTCTCATTAGCTGCAAATAAATCAATTAGTTATGAACAGCTCTGACTCTCCTTGTAAACAACTCAAAAGCTAGACATGCTGATTTTTAGAGGCAGGGTAAAAGTTCTCCCACTTTATTTATAGAGGTGGAGAGAGACAAGGATATCCTTTGGACTACTGCAGCTCAAAACTCAGAAACAGTTTCCTGCTTCCAACTGTGTCAGTAGGAAACAGGAAAATCAAAAAAGAATATTTACCAAAAAAATGTTCCTCTAGTTTGTATATATTATATCAAACTGCTGTTACTACTGGCCGTGAGAAAAAAAGCTTAACATCTAGTCTTTCTTGACTTTAGGCTATTTATTAGCATAGATTTACACTTCTGAAATCATAGTTAACAGCAGAATTCTTCTGTGTTCAGAGCACATTTATAGTCTAGGAATAGCTATTGCCAGAGGAAATAAGCAAGAGGGTCAGGGGACAAGCAAATTAAAAACAAACCCAAAATAACCCAAGGATGTACTGCTTTAGTAAATATAAACTTATTTTCAATGTTGTTTTTGTAAAAAGGATGTCTGTATTGGATCAATAATAATGTATTTATTGAAACTTACAGGAATCCATGAGGTATTTATTTTCATGTGAAACAAAGCCCTGAAATCTGTGAAGGTGACAAGGAGACTTAATAACGCATTCCCCACCCCCCAATGTGTGTTAATCCTGATTAATCCCAATTTTAATGATATTTTACAGCCTGAATTTTTTAAGTTGTTACCACAACACACAAAAAATCCTTAGCATGGCTGCCAAATTGATCTAATCCTTCACTCCACTTTAAGAAAACAAAATTATAGTAGTACTCAATGTTGTCTTCTATTACAGGAAAAGACCTCCCAGCTACCTTTTCCTGAAGATGCACAGCTATATTAAGGCTCATTGGGAGGGTCACCCACTTGCTTGTTTTTCAGCACAGGCTGTGCACGTGGTACCAGACGGTTTGCAGAAGCCCTTTCGCTGTGTCATGGCAAAGGGTACCACAGTATAAATGCCCATGGATGTAGGTGAGCTCCATCCATGCACATGGGAAGACAAGGCTTATGATGAGTTGTGGAAGTGTGCACTATTCTTAAACAAAACAAACAAATAAATAAATGCAACTCCCCCACACAAAAACAACAACAAACCACAAATGAACCCTCCCTGCAAAGTACCACAACATAAACAATAAAAAAAAATCCCACCTCACCCCCACAAAAAAATGAGTATTATCATTTGCAGGAAGCCAGGGGCCAGCAAAAAGTAAATTAAGAAAACATTGCTTAGCTGAGGCTTGATCTTCAAGCTTCACAGAATGTTTGAAAAAGTCATTATACAGGAACATGTCAGTCAAGAGAGCAGCTTTCTTGTAGTCTCAATTTCAGAAACAAGCGCACTGCCACTGCAAGGGTGTCAGGGAAGCTCCTCTCAGCTGGAAGTGCTGGACTGAGGATGAGTCACAGCATTACAGCTTTTCTGCATTCTTCAGTTTGCTCTCTGCAGAGGTCTAACCTTTCACATTTCAAACGGATCTTCAAAGGCATGTTACTGCCATCAATACTGGGACCCAATTTCACCCAATGGGTTGATTCTCCTGTCCAGGCTTTCAGTCTGGTACGGTAAAGTATGATCTAAAATAAGTCAAGTGATCCAAACTTCTTTGAATGGAGTAAGTAAACAGTACTTCCTTATCAGGCCATGCTAGATAGAAAACAGTTTTGTTTGACATTTATAATTATTGAATACGTAAGAAAATTAATGGTTGGCTGTGAATACTGTTCATGAATAAGTTCAAATATTGTGGTAGCTGATAAAACTTTTAGATGGTTGTATGACTGAGTTCTGCTACAATAACAGCTGACCTTAAATAATCATACATTTTTTAATAATCTCTTCATCTAATGTCCATTTCCCCCTCAGCCTAAGTACTTGTGTGTTTCAGAGAATGGTTTAAGCATTAGGAATGTGTTTTGAAGCCAATTTTCTTGGGTTTATTTTCATTCTAAAAAAACCCAAAACTACCACTTTCAAAGGGGACAACTTCAATGTATTATTTCTCCTCTTGTATAATGGGCATTGTTAGTGAAGCACTAAAAATCAAGACAGTGGTGGTTTTGCTGATATACCAATAGCCTGAGAAACATCTTCAAAGCCCGTGAGGCTGCAAGGCAGGGTCTGTGCTGGCAAAGGTCTGCGTTGGGCACCCTGTGCTTCAGCAGACTTAAACTGAAATGCAGAGCATAAAACAGCACCAGGTTGTCCTCCTGGGTTGTTTCAGCGTATTCCCCAACATGAAACACAATATTCAGCATATCTAATAATTTTCTTCAAGTCTACCAAGAGACTTTCAGAATTTAATACATTTCTGCAGAAGGTCGTAGATGTATTTCCCCAAACCACTTAAGAATGGATTAAAGAGTAAAATTTAAAACAAATCCAGCACTCATTTTAAAAGTAAGTGAAATAAAATGGGAGGAATGAGGTTTAAAACTTTCCTCAATGTTCCTGAAATATTTACAAAAGCGACTAAAAAAGAGGCTAAAACCATCGAGAATAGTGATTAAGCCTTTCTTCTCCCTTTTGTGTTTTCTGGGATCATTGGAAAGACAGGGTCCATAGTAAAAAAAAGGCTTTTTCCCTTTAATCTACATAACATGAAAAATCAGGTTTTACCTTAACTCACATAATTTTAATAAAATTTGGTTTTATGTTATTTTAAAATAGTGGCTTTGTATACAACGTGTGTATACTAAACACATGCTTACAACTGCATAGTGGAGGCTTTGCTGTCAATTATCAAAATTCTGCAGGCTGGTGATGCAAGCTGGTGACATCTGATGTTCCTGTTCATAAGAATTTCTTCGTAGTCAGAGAGGCCCAAACAGCCCTAGCACATCTGAGATTCAGGCAGCAACTTTGTGAAGTTCCTATCTGTGTAATGTCCCAAGGCAGCCTGGTGTTCTGCTGGTTACCAGGAATTTATTTTAGAGAGGGGAAGAAAAAAAAAATCTACACTGTGAAAGCCAGAGAAGCAAATGGAAGTTAGTGCTCACAGGGCCCTCAATGGGAATTAAAATAAATGCTCCTTGTCATTCCACTTACAACAAGGACTTAAAGTCTGGAAGTAAATCAGCAAGAAAAGCTTGTCCTTTGCCTATCTTTTTACTTATTTGCTCCTTCTCACCAAAATGAATGATTTCTGAGTATCTAAATTGGTCTGAAGAAAGAAAATATTTATAATACATGAGGTGTTTATAATAAAATAGGATTAGTGAATATTTAAACATATAAATTGCAAATGCACTGTAACTGTGACACACATGGTCTCCCATGCTAATATCCAGAGACTTCATCAGTGCTGTGACAGGTAGGATAAGACAGATTCCTGCTGTCCCCAACCTATTTATTTACTAATGCAAACAACATTAGACAACTTGCCCTTGTTTTACTCTAGTGGTAAATAGCTTCATAAGCCCACTAGCTATGCAGAGATCATCTTTTTAGATTAGATTACATTTTAAAGAGTTATTTTGGAGGGTACAGTTTTCCACCTTTTTTTTTTAAGGGATTAACCTTTTGAAGAAACTCAAATCAAGATTATTCAAAAAGCAGCAAGATCAAAATCTGGCCATTGTAATTTCAGTTCACATTACCCTTCACTATTTTATCTACTAGCACTAGGCTTCCTTGAATTTGTGCAGGATATAAAAAGAGAAAGCTTTGTGGTACCAGCTGAAAGTAGTCAACTGTTAGTGTAAGAAAATTAATTTTATTCCAAAAGAAATTTAGGACTGGAGTTCATTCAGTTGCAGAATCACTGGGAAATCCAAAATGGTCAGACTAAGCTGTCTTCTCCAACTTGTCCCCTTACTTTCCATATCACTCAGAGGATGTACATGCAATTGTATCACACCTCTGTCCATCTTCTAGGCCAGACTGTTAACACTAACACATAAAACATCATAAACCCAGGAATTATAACACCCTCTAAATTCACTAGCTTCAGAGAGGTGATATTATATTATTATTATTATTATACATTATATTAATATTATGTTATTGATAGTATCATATATTTAGGATATTATGATGAAAATACTTCACCAAGAAACAACTGGTCAATTTAGATGTATGAATTTCTACAGTAAACCGTTCTCAAAATAGGCTAAGGGAGTTGTTAAATAAATGAAGAATGAAAAATACAATTGCTTTGCTTTGTTAATTCTTTGCAGAAATTACTTTGGGGGATATACATTCACATGTTTTACAGAAAAATGTATTAAAGCACATTAACAGGACTTGAAAGAGCTGCAATCTATCCCTGGCTTGCTAGGAAACCTTGCCACAGAGCCTTCTGTATCTATTACTCAGTTCTCTTAGAGATCATGTTCCTGTTAAGCACTTTGCAATCTGCTAGGAAAAATATATAAAATAGTTAATTCTATTACATACTTCATAATTTTAATGCTAATCCTTCTTTCAGTTTGCATAGAAAGTTCTCATTGATCTCAGCAGCAGCGAGATCAAGGCTTCTGGTAACAATTTTGGAAAGCTAAGGATTTTTTCTGACACCCAGGTAAAAAAGTTTCCAGAAGAGTTGCAGTAGGCCAGATGGATATTTGTCAATGGGTATTTCTACATGAGTTGTGAGATTGAGGCCAGTAGATGGAGCAGGGGTGTGGATTTATTTTGTTTGATAGTTTGTTTTCTTTTTAAACACATTGCTCTCTTGGTGTAGAAGATTCATAGAGTTTTACTTCTACCCACCCAGTGTCAACCACCTGTAGGGATAGCAACTACTTAACCTGCTCTCCTTTAGCATTCTGAAAACTACTATTTTATATGTTGTCTGCCAGCTGACCCAAACTTCTTTTAAAGTCTACGGAGTGATTTCAGAAGCAGGCAGTGATACTTTATTCTATCCTTGGTAATTGGCTGCAGGACTTGTTGTACAAACTACGACTTGTCCTATACTGCAAAAAAGGCAACACATTACTTAATTTTGATCCAGCATTTGCATGATAGCCCAGTGAAAATCCTAACTCCCTTATAGACGGTGTCTGCCTGGAGCCACCGCTTTCTTTCTGTGGTATAGTACAGTTGGTCCATCCTGCTTCTCAGTGACAAACCCCACAACTTCCCAAGAAATAAAGCTTACTTATACATTAGTTTGGTTTTGCTTTGGTTAAGCAGTAGATGAACAAAACTTGAAGATGCAGATGTAAAATATCTGAAAAAATAACGTAGACTAGAATTAAACAAATTATTGGAGCTGTTTGATTCCTAGGATGTGCAGGTATCTCCTGGCATTCATTGGTGGCACTACAGAAGTTGTTAAAACATTTGGAAATGTCAGTAACAGTTGGTTTTGTAACAAAGACACAGGTGGGAAAAGCAGGGTGTAAAAGAGAAATCATTCAAACATTCAAGCTACTTTCTGCTCATTCCAGCAGCTCTCCCTGCTCATGACCCATAGATCTTTAAAATTTCTTGTTTAAATATCCTCTAATTTATTTTAAAAAAAGAGTTGTCAGCTGGCCACAGACCACACATTCCAGAACTGAAGTAGAAAGGAATGTGAATGGGTGGGTGGGGGAGAGGAAGGAAATCAGATTTAGTATTGAAAACAAGACTAAACTGAGAAGCAATGATGTGCACTCAAGCAGTTGCAGTGTGCAAGACTATTTTTGTTTAGAGTACCTCACGTTCAGAAAAATAAGTGGTGAACAGCCATTTATTCTTTTACACACACACACACTCTTACACACACACAAACACACACAGTTACACGCACACACACACAGAGCATTGTAGGTTCAGCTGTTATCTTAGCTACGATCATTTCTTCTGCTCAAGAAATGGAAGCAGATGTCAGTGTTTTCTCTCCAAAGTGAATGTAACTGCTGTGGAGATCACTGTTCAGGACATTGCATGTCTCTTCTGCAATCAGTACATTAAAGCAAAATCTAGAAAGGGTTACATAAAAATTTTCCAGTAGCGGCTGAATGCATATTAGGTGCTGTTAAATGTCAGTTGGCAATATAGTGTGCATTCTACTGCATGAGCTATCACTGGAGGCAATGCCTTTCACCATCAATCTGAAAATGGTTGTGGTGATAAGATAAAGCTAATACTTACACGTGTAAGTCTGGATACAGGGCTCCCTTTTATTTATGTGCGGAAAAAAATGGTCTCGGCACGAGTGTATATTTCAGAGAAGCAAAGAGAAATCTCTTTTCCAGTCCTTGCAGTGAGGCTTGGTTTGTTCTCATTAAGAAATGGCCCTACAACACCTGCCAGTGAAATCACGTTGAATTTTAATTCAGTAAAAAGGAAGCACTTGTCTTTCAGAATGCAGATATTCTTGCAGACATAGACTGGAGTAAATTAGTTATCTAGGGACTATGGAAAATGAAATGTCCTTTAAAGTGTGTATTAAGTACCACAGAGAGCATGTAATTGTAATGACTCACAGCTATTGCTGGTGATAACTCCACAGTGCCATTAGATGAAGAAAAAAAGTTGATAATGTTCTGGCATATCTTGCGAGAATGAACATGCATATGTTCAGACTGCTGTTATTATTACCATAACTATCACTCTAGGGCTGAGTAGCCATAACCATTTTGTGCTAATCATTGTACAAAACACACACAAAAATCTGTAACAAAAGAGCAACAGTCTTAAGTAGAAAAAAAAAAAGCATCAAGAAAAAATTTAAAGGCAGTGAAGCAGAAAGACATAAAGTACAAGGATGACAAGACAACTCAGCACTGCAAGGTGTTTGTTTCAGGACATCACCAGCATAATTATTTTCAAGTACCTGTTTTTTTTAAGACAAGAGACAAGCAGCAAATGACTTGTCACCTACAGTACTTTATGGAACAAATGGAGATGCATTTACCTATTGTGAGACTTCCTCTGGAACTTGCAAAAGTTTCTTGTCACTAATGTTTAAGATTATCCTGAGGATAATCAAGGGAAAAAAATCCCATTTCATGAGAATAGATTAAAAGATTTAGATTTTTTTTTTATTTTGCCTAATAAAATGTGGGGGGTTATAGTTGCTGTTATAAATATATAGTGGGTAAATGCTAGAAAAGAGGGGAGACTTTTACAATACTAGACACCGTTGGTGTCGAAATAAATAGTTGCAGATTTTGATGTGCAGTCTCTAGCCATGAGTGAAGAAAAATTCTGGAAAAGCTTCCCAAAAGAAGTTTTGTTGGAGCCTGAACTAATTCTTCTGAAGATTGCGCTCAATCCATTTTATATAACATGACTTCTATGGCAGTTTAGTTGCCTATATATAATAATAATTCAAAGTACCTTCCCTTCACTTTTTGTGGTTTGTCTATTGTTCCAGTTTTAATCAGCTGAGATTGGGTGAAATGAAGTTCCTAATCTCTTTTTCTTATGTATACAGAATTTTATCATCATAGGAACAGTAGGAAAACTATATTGTAATTAATGAGCAGGCATCAGCAACTAAAATCAGTGTGGCTCCATGGGAAGTAAATATCTGCTTACATGGATTAAAGTGTCATTCAGGATTACAGATTACAGTCTCCAACATGTTTACAGGGGGAAAAAAAAAGCTTACAATGTATCCTGCACTTCCATGGAATTAGTGAGGCTAATGTTAGGCTTCCACAGACATTAATTCATCATTTTTCCTCGTGAATGAAGGGGTTATATATGATTAATGAAGCTTACAGATGACCCACAGTCCATGTTACATAATACAAGGTCTGGAACATTCCCAGTGATTGACAAAATCAATCATTTAACTTGTGCTTCATTACTGCTAATAGGTTTATAGCCACCTTCAAAAGATATGAAGTTGTAAGGGATAAATTTTCAGCTTGATATAATGGTTTAATAATTTAAGAACAAATATTTACCCTTACTCTTCAAGTAGGAAAATTTATCATTTAGCATATTTGTTAGTGTTTTTTCTCTACTATGTAATTTTTATACCTCAGCTTTTACACTTTCTCCGAACTTTTTAGGAGCCTATAAGGAATGGCATTTCAGGAAGCATGCGGAATGCCTTTACCATGAAAATTTTATTTTAAACAAAGTCTTTAAAAAGTCATAAATTAAAAAAATTGGTTACCTAAGTTGCTTTTTTTTCTTCTGATTTTATGAATAATTATAGGTATCTAATGAACAAAGCTGCAGATAACAATAAAGTAAATCTTTCTTTAGTGTTTCCAGCAGCGCAAAACTAATCCTGTACCTTTTAATCACTTGAAATAAGGTTTTCATGATTATTCCATCAGAACATGAATAAGATAAAAAAACTCTTACAATTTCTTAGATATAAGAGATTATTCAGACCAAAATTAATTACTTTTGTTCAGGAGGTGGCTGTATTTTGTTCTTTGGTTTTAGTTTGGTTTGAGTCTGTTTTCTATTAATGCTCAGATAGAGAAGTAAATTTCTTGCTCCAGATGATTCACTTACCAAGAACCCCGGCTCATTTGTGCTAAGGCAGCTCAGAGTTTTTCTTAAAACTGTAGGAGAAAAAAAAAATGGCTACAGAGGAAAAAAACCCCCAAACTAATAGAAAAAGAATGCGTGGAGTGGAAGGGGATATTTTGAAGAAAACACCAAATGATTCATTGATGGCGTTTACTGGTTAATGTTCGTTTCTGCACTGGAGGCTGGCTCCCTGCATCACTCACTGACTTAAATGGTTTCATTAGTTTGACATTTATGACACTATGGTGTTCAAAAGGCATGTTTTGATGCTGAACTCTCGACTCCACATAATGACAATGACCCAAATGCCATCAGAGTTGACAGCTTATCCCCTTGTCCCATGTGTTACAAGGCCCCTCTGAGTGGATTTCTGAGTTGATAAACCGAGCTGTCTTTTACGATTACTAATTCTTCGTTATTTTACTGCAAACTCATGTCCAAAATTTATCCATGTGTTCCTCTACCAGACTGAACCAAACTTCTAAAGAAAAGTGATTTCGGTTTCTGGGATGTGCACAAAAACATTAGAATTTTTAGTTATATACTGTTTTCTCTTTCATAACCTCTGCTTATTAGATACATTTGAAATGTTTTGGGTCAATTCTGTTATGGATTATGACCAAGATAATTCGTTAAGTGCAGAGGATGACCTTTAAATTAAACATTGGGTAGTATGTCTTAGGGAACCCTCTCTGAGAGTCTCTGTTAACAGACATGTTTTATTTCTGTGTAGATTGTTAGTCACTTTTTCATTTGGATGTTTACTTTTCAGATTGAAATTCAGAAGAGGAAGTTTGAGAGCATGGCTTAGCTTGAGTAACAAACTGAACACAAAATGAATGTTTCCTTCCTCTGAGTTTTGGATTTAAAAGGCACAGCATATGACTGATGGAATTATTGACCAAGTGCAGTGGCTCAAAAAAATGTTTAAAACTCAAAACTTGGCTTTTAAGTTTGTGTTACTTCAATGTTTTTCTAGAGAATGCCAACTTTTCTCCTGTACTTTTATTATGTATCTCTTTGTCCAAAACCTATAACTCGATTGATATGCCTGTGACATCTGTTGTCATTCTAGATCAGTCAGAAAGAGATCTCCGTACCAGCTCTCCAGCTGCTTGCAATGCTATTAAACACAGTCAAATGTAATGCAGAGAAAGAAAAAGAAGAAAAAAGTAAGAGCTAAGTCATAAATGAAGAAACATTCTTGGAAGATTTCTGAAATTATGTAATATTCTCAAGGAAATGGTTTCTTAATATCCAGGAAGTGTTTCTTTACCCCTCTCTGATATATACAGTTTATTAGTTTAATGCTGTGCTTTGCTGACCTTTTATTTTAAACTCAGTGAGAAATTTCTATTAAGATCCTCACCATTAGCAAGTGAGAGGTTGGAGGGCTGTTGATAGCAAACAGGCTTGCAGAAGCCACTTGTGTCTCCTGATCTCCCATAAACAGCCTCCAACCAGCTCCAGGAGCCTTTTCCAGCAGCGACTGCAGTAACGTCCACGTGAAACGTGTAACAACAGAGATAAGGAATTTTGAGCACTAACACCAGTGTGTTGAGGGAAAAAATAAAAAGTGGGTTCTCAAGAAAGAAATAGCAAAAGCACTTGACAGAGTAAAGAATTTGCTGATTAGTCTTCTAATTTATCCACAATCCTTTTCATGTGACCAGGGAAGTGACAGCTGGAAAATGAACTTAGGTGTTACTTTCTGTCAGAGCGTGAAAGAAATGCTTGCCTTGAACACAGCACAGCCCTGGTACCTGCAGGATCCTATTAGATACAGCCAAGCTTTCCCTCTGTACACATACCCTGGATACCCTTTGCGTTTGGAAACTGCCAGTTTTTAAGAGAAAAACCAATCTCCATAAATCAACAAAGCAATTAGATACAGCAAGGGGTAAAATTTGTTTCAATGAATTTAAATCATCACTGATTTGCAGAATATCAGGGCTCTTCCTATCCCATGTAAAATGCTGTCATAAAAGGCTACACATCACAAAGGGCAAAAGCCATTTTACATTTACTGAGGAAAGACTTCCAAATGGCAGAGACAGAGGATGCCCTTCTGTACATGAAAATAAATCTGAAGACTGGATCTCATATACGAGAATGCCAAAATAGCCATACAGCAAAAAATGTTTTGCAAGAGTTGCAAGTTGTGGTTTAACTGTTGTGTAATTGTATGAAATTTTGTTTGAGAGCTTGGTCTCTGGTGTCCTGTGAATACATGAGAGCCTCTGCTCAGACCAGTGCCTGGTCCTGATCTGAACAGTGATGTTTGAAATTGTGTACTCTGACAGTGCTGGGATAAGACTGAGTTACGTACTGGGATCATAAAATTAAGTAGTGAAACACGTGCTAAAGTATCATAATCTTAGACTACATTTATCATTTTTGTATTGACTCATAATCATGAGTTTGATTAGTTCTGATTAGTCTAGGACTTAAGAGATGGAATGAATCAAGAACATAACTGATACTGAGCAAGAAATAGTCTTTTCCCTATTATAGTCTTCGATACTCTTTAAATATATGGATTTTACCCCTAATCAACACAGATTCGATTTCTGTTACTGAGATAAAATGTAATAAATATCAGCATATAGCTACCCTGCATGTTCTGGAGGTCCTGCATGGTAATATAAGAAACTTGTTTCTATATGTTAAACATCCACCTTTTTATTTTTATGGGAACTATGGCACAGCTGTAGTAATGCAAAAATGCCACTTCCTCAGAGATAGGAAGAACTGAGAAAAAGTAAATTGTTAGGTAAGATGCTGTCTCTAGCACCTATCCCTCACTGGAGAACTTTGCAGTTCCTCTTTTCACTTAACAAGAAGTTACAATGCTCATTTGGTTGTTGGGACACAAACGCAGCTTTCTGCCTGGATGTCCAAGATGCCTTCATTTCCCAAATGAGACTTTAGTTGATGTCTCCTCTTCTCAGTTCTTTCTCTTTTGAAATCAATTTTTTAGCAGCAAAAGGTAGCATGATGCACTCATAGAAAATTACAGTATTTTATGAATCATTAAATGAGAATGGCAGAGATTGAGGTTTATTAACTGAGACAGCAATTGCCTTTGACAGTAAATATTTACGACTATACTGAGTGGCAACAAGCTGAAGGAGAAAGAATTCCAATAACCTTCTGTCCATTTCTTGAAAGCAGAGACACCAGCCTAGCCTCAGTCCATGTGTCCTTCCTGAGTGCAAGCAGGGAGATAAGGAATCCTTCGGCACAAGTGCATTAGAGGTGTCAGTGGACATAAGAGAGGCTGGACAGAGCCAAAGTCATGGCTTTGTTTCACATCCACAGCGATCTGCAGTCAGAGCAGAGCTAAGGAGAAAAGCTTTTGTCCTCCTACACCTTATTCCAGACACTCTTGAAGGCCCTATTAAGGCCTATGGCAGGAACATTTCCTTTCTAAATGTTCATTTGACTGGTGATTGTAAGTTAAAACCGCAGAACCCCTTTCAAAGAGTAGTATATCTGAGTTGCCACTAGGAGGTTTTTAAATACCCATTTGGAAATAGTCTCATTATTTATGTTAACCGTTCCTGCTGACGAGAAAACACACATTATGGATGCAATACACGTAAAATGCTATGGTCAGATCTATTTTAAAAATGTCCTTGAAAGGATAAGAAACCATACCTTTTATATGAAGTTACAAATAGAAGCTTGCAAAAGTCAAGCAGTCAAAATTGCTATAGCATTTATACATCTGTATAACAAGACAATTTTTAATCATACAACAAAATGTTTTTATTCTTACAATCTTACCTGTGAACTATCTTATCTGTGAAAATCAAAACAGCAAAAAAACCCTGAAATTTATGTGCATCATTTCCCATTGGAGATCTGCTGCATGTCCTACTTGGTTTTAGTTATTTTGGAGTCAGAAGCAATTATTTAATCCTTCTCTTCTGATAACTGCCTAATGGTCATCTCTGTGGTAAGTCAGATGGGTAACTTAAACCAGAATGGCAAAGAGGGCAACGTGAATGGTGAAACAGCAACAGAAGCAAAAGGTAGATTTTTGCATGCAAAGTGGTAATATGTAAGATTCTGTAGCAGATCCAATGCCTTCAAAAATGGGCCACAAAAAAGGGGTCACATTAACATCTTTTATGAGTGTTAAAAACAGGTCATGCATAAGTCATTGTATATGAAATCTTGTTACCAGATGTCAGAGGGGTGGCAAAGCATGAAGTTTATGTGGGATTCAGCAATAAAGACAGATCTTCCCAAAGCACCTGAAAAGTCTGAAACTTCCAAATAGCTCCTTAGGTGATATTTTTCTCTATTGCCTTTTAAAGCTGATTGATGACATGAGAGTCTGAGCTTACCTTCTGATTAAGCATCAGAGCAGACTATACACCAGGCAATTTGTTTAACTTATTAATAATACAAACCCACCCAGACTGCAAATTGAGATGAGGGTAAGACTACAGGATTCAAAAACTTCTGGCTAATATAAAACTTTGAAAGCCAAACTTTAGGTATGCAGAATTTTAATAAATTCTTTTTCTGCCAGCCAGTAACAAAAAATGTTTGATCTTTTTTAATGCCCTGTAAGGTGAACTGTCTAAACTACCCTCAGTTATCTGAATTATACTGCCTAAGTGATTTAAGCACTTTTGGATCTTAGCCAATAGGACTAAAAGGTTTTTAGTCTCTCTAACCTGCAAATACCAGAATGCAGCCCAGAAGATCAGACAATGAACAAGGATGAGATTAAGGAGCACATATATTCACACACGTGTCTTGATTTTACCAGGATTTTTTGTAAGCAACAGACGTAGTGCAGCCCATCTTCTCTAGGACTTTCTGCCCTCTAGTCTTACACCTCCTGACCTTTCCAATAATTCTATCTTGCCTTCCCATTTCTACTTCTGCACCACCCTATCTGATACCCACCATCTCTCTGGGAATACCCCAGCTCTCAGCACCTTCTGGACTCCTATCTCCTCAAGCAGCAATTTATGCTGCAGCTGTTTCTGAGTCATCAGCCAGATTTTTGCCTCACTGGTGTGTGCCAGAAAGAACAGAATGGTGCTGAGCCCTGAACTATATGCTTTTCCAATGTGTTGTCAGTGAGATGGATAAGCAGTTCAATGAGACCAATAAACATTTCGTGTTGTCATTTAGAGTTAAGTATGACAGATGTAGATAGGACTAATGCTAGTTTTCACTCTATTATGATTAATTAGGTAGACAACCTATTGGTGCAGTAGTACTAATACATTCGTAATAAGCGGTTGTTTTTCAGGGTTGTTGCTTAAGCTTCTGGCTTAGAAAATCTGCCAATGACTTCAGTAACAGTGTAAAGGAAGAACTGAATAAAGTACAAAGAAAATGTAGGTTTCCCTTCTCCTACTCACTGAGCGTCTAAATCTGTAGGAAAGGGTACTCAAGAAATGAAGTAGGTTTTTGTTTCTCCTGAATTTATGAAAACCTTCTCTGTGATGTCTGCATGTTTTGAAGAGGAAAAGCAAGAGCCAGAAAGAAGCAGATAGGTTTGCTGTAAACCCTGGGGAGGAAAAAAGATGTTTAATAATGTACAAAGATCTGTTGTTTCCCCAGTGGTTTGGATCTCTGAGTACAGGTTTTTCTGGAGGCTCCTCGTACAGTGGGTTCCTCAGGTAACCTTAACAATATAGTCCCATCCACCTCGATGCCAAACAAGGATGGTGTGAGGAGTTGAGAAGAAAGCTTTTCTAAGTGAGTGAATTGGGAACCCTCATGTATCCCTGCTTTTTTTCTCATGTCTAGACATAAAAGACTTTTTTCTCTTTCCATGTGTAGATTATTTCCATGTAGGAGAAATCAGAATTACTTTTCTGTCAGTCACTATATTATATATGTTCAGGATTTTTTGTTAAGTTACAACTAAATGTAATAAAAGTTTTGAAAGTGTTTATTTCAGCAGAAGTATTGGATCTCCCCTCTGACAGAATGGCAGCTTTTAATGCCTCTACATGCTGAGCAGTAGTCAATGTTTAATCATGTACTAAGCCAGTAAATACTGCTAAATTCCCTTACATTTACTATTTTATATATGCTTGATTGAAACGTCCCATGCTCTAAAATAGAAATCATTAATGAATCTGTTAGCTCCTCTGACCTTAATAATGTGTAACCAGAATTAATTATCACATTGAAGTATTTGCTTTAACTTGTCATTAAGTGATTATTGCAGAGCAAGAATGCAGAATCTCAGTGAATTAATCAGTGACCTATATTTTCTGGTGCTTCTGCTTAAATTTAGCCTTGGTCAGAATGACGGAAGATCCGTCCAATTGCATTCTTGTTAAATGTTCTCAACTGAACAAGTCTGGTTACTGTCACCCAGTGAATAAAGGAGTGCATTCTTCACAATGCTGTCACACATGGATTGTTATATTGATGGGAACTTTTAATTCATTCAGCTGTGTCCACACCAGAGCCTCCCCAAAGTCTGTGTAGGAAGCAGGACACTGCTGTCTGTAAGCAATGAGAGCTTTGCCGCTGACTAGGCTGGAAGCAAGTTTGAAACATAAATTATTAATCTACTTTTACTTTAGAGCCCTCAGCAATGGGAAAGATGTTTTTCTTCAAACCCGTTTGAATACTGTGATAGACACCAGTAATTCAGCAGTTTAGAATCAATGTGATGCAGCAATTTACTTGTGCCATGATGTATGCCCAGGAGGATGGAAAAAGTGATAACCTCATGGTAAATGGCAGATTCTGACAATAAACAAAAGCGTTATGGTTATTTTGAGAGAGAACTTTTTCCTCACCCATATTTAAATATGCAACCTAAGTAATTTTTAAATAAAATCACTGCACTAGCATGGCATTAATACTGTATAAATATATTTCCCTTTAGCAGAAAATGAAAAGACCATCTTCAATAGTGACATACATTTTGAATGGTGAAGTATAACATTTAAGATCAAATAACCATTTATTTGGATCCATGTTGTGTTTGAAAAGGAAAAAGGATGTGGGAAGAATTAAACAGGTTGAGACAGGCTATGGAAAGTGTAGACTACATATCAGAGTGAGCAAATCTAAAACAAGTATTTACTGCTGGCTGTTTGACCAAAATACTGCAGAGTTGCTGAAAAAGAGAGGGCAAACACACAATTTTTTTAATATAGAGCGTAGATACAAGGATCAAGAGTAAAATGGACAGGTGGAGGTTGAAATGGAAAAATTGAAGGTCAAGATTAGAGAAGCAAGAAAAGTGATTTTTCTTCTTTTACTTATTACCCTTGAAACTAGAATATCTATTATTTGAGACCCATCTGGCAAAGTGGGGCGAGACCATTTTTTCTAATAGGATTGCTAACCTAATGAGCAGGGCTTTGAACTTTAGGGTTTGATTTCATTTTGAAATGCCAGCACACACATGCCCACAGTGTGGGAAGCAAACAGGAGTTAGAAACCTGTGCATGGCTGCTTAGCTCAGCATTTCTGGAAGCAGAGGGATACGGTGCTGTGACGGACAGACACATGCCTTATACCTAAAACCTAAAGTGAGGTGAGATTAGGATTCAGTCAGGGAACTGGCAGCCAAGATCTCTCAGGAGGGTACCCGGAAGGGCAAAGGGCCCAGGAGGTCTGATTGATCTTTAAGGACAATGTCTTCAGAGCAAAGCAGAGTATCCTGACAGGCAGGAAGCCAAGGGTGCCTGGTAAGAGATGAGGAGCTCCTGAGTGGGCTCCAGCACAAGAGGAACATACAGGGAGCAAACACAGGGACAGGCTACCCAGAAGAAGCACAGAAATATGTCCTGGGCATGCAGGGCCAGGACCAGCCATGCCACATCTACTGGGGTCAAAACGGGTGAGGAATGTGGAGGGCAGCAAGGAAGACTCATACAGAGTATTTGGAACAAGAGGAAGGCTGAGGAGAACGAGCTGCTTTGTTCTAGTGACAAAGGTGACAAAGAATACAGAAACACCTGAACACGTCTCACAACCTTCTGTGTCTCAGTCTTCATTGACAAGGTTTTCTCTTGGACCTTCCAGCCCTAACTGGCTTGTAGCAGAGTTCCTACAGAAAATAAAACTTGAGCTGTGAATCGCTTGAGCCAACTGAACAGAACACAAGTCTGTGAAGCTGGTAGGACAAATCCAAGGTGCTGAGGGAGCTGGTTGCCATCATCACAGAGTGACTTTCTGTCATCTTTGGCAACTTGTGGCAGTCAGGGAGATCCCTGGTGAGGGGATAAAGGAAGATGTCACTCGCATTCAAGAAGAGCGAGAAGAGGAATCCAGAAAACTACAGGTTTGCTGTCCTGTACTTGTTCATTGCCGCTGAGCAAAATGTCAATTTAAAGTTTAATTAAGCTATCTTTGCTTTTTAGGAGTTAATATTAAATCAGTATTTTCTTCCATAGACTACACATGAGAAAACCCTGTCACCAATTGAATTCTGCCTTCAAAGACTCAGTAGAAACATTTCAATATTCTGCACATTAATACAGAATTAATTCTCATCTCCTATATTCATGTACAACAGCCAAATATTTGTGCATCTTTCATACTGGAACACATACTAATTGCACAAAACAGTCATCTTTTGACTGCAGATACCGAAGAAAGCCATAGAATGGAACAGAGTGCAGAATGAAGAAAGAAGTTTGTCTCCTCGGAGAATACAGTTTATATACTATATATTTTTACCTTTTTTCCCCAGCAAGTCTGTTTTCTATTTCACTACATACTTATCTGGTTTGTTGAAACAGCTGTATCTTCACAACACAGTATGAGTGAAGATCACAAATAATATTTCTACAGCAATTTTTAACCACTGTAGAAAGAGAAATAATCTCCCTCTCAATTGCCTTTTTCTTTCTATACATACAGTACATCTTTTATTCTTAAAAGTAGTGATGACACTCTGAAAGCCCACCGGAGTGAAAATGTACATCTTCTATTATTAATTGCGTGAAGATTCTCGCTTGCAATGATTTTTCTTGCACTTAAAAGTATAAAAAGCTTTTCTTGCTTTATAACAAAGTACTTGGTACCATCATTTTTGAAAATCTGGGCATATCTTCCACTAACTGGAGTGCCTGGAACACAAGAGCAGCTGAGAGGGGTCAAGCCACTTAAGAAGACCCACCTAGCACTCAGTCTTGTCTTTAGTTGAGGTCACTACACATACTTTGGAAATGGTGCCACTTCAGTGATTATTCTTGCAGTACACACTCCCAACTTTCATGTATCTATGGTTTAGAGCCTTCCGGAGTTTGAGGTTGCATCACTATAATTGTTCTTTATAGCTTTGGTGAGTTTTCTTTCATCACTGCATTAATTACCTTATGAACCCATTAAAAATTTTGCGTTTACCAAAGTGCAGTGGCAATGATTTCCAAAGTTAAACTACATGCTGTGAGGAACAGAGCCTCTTTTGTCCATTTTGGGTCTTCTGCCAGACAATTTTATCAGGTCTCCCTGAAGGTCAGTATTTATTACTACTCCTCTTGTTATTTTTTTCTCAAAGCAGTGCTATGGACATTGTAGTCTGTTAACTCCTCACACATAATACTCCTGTATTCAGAACTTCCTCAAGCTCCTTTTTTTATAAGAACCAATGCAAAAAGATTAATTTGGCTCTTTTTCTCTCATATTTATTTATATTTTGTACACATGAGATGCCTGCATTCATTAATCCTTGCCATCCTTCCCACATTTCCAGCAGATGTGCTGCCTTGTCACCATTCCCAGCTGGGTCATATAGTACTGTTATTATACTTTTTGTCTATTGGTATGGAATTTCAGTCCACAGGGACGGTGCATAACTGATGGACAAATTTTAAAGACATGCCACTTTTGTTACTTCATATAGTATGTACACATCACTGACACGATCCATGGCTATTATGGTAATACTTCCATGCATACAGTATTTCACACAGATGACAGAGGTCTACTAATCAAAATAACGTCTATTCTAAGGATGAAAACCCACTGTAAATCTATTTGCACATTTCCCACTAACATCAGTATGTTATGCAAAGAAGTAATTATTTTATGGCCTTTGATATAGAAGCAGACATAATTGCTTTCTTAGAGTAACTTAAAACTTCTCTCTACTACCAAAGTAGTACAGGGTCCCACTTGGTAGCGTGGGACAGTAGTTTGCTTTTTGCAGCCTCTGGTGTGGAAGGAAATATTTTATATGGGTTGAAAGGGACTGCACAAGTTAACGAAAGGAAAAACAAGGGAAAAAACTGTTAAGTCTATCGAGGATTATTAAACAGATGGACGTGATGTCTGCTTCAGAAAGGCCCTGAACTGCGAGCAGCTAGAGGCTCTTGGAGGGAAATCTCCTGTATGCTTGCCTTGTCTGACTCTGATTTCTGGGCATCTGCTTTCCCTGGGCAGTGTGAGACAGCTATGGAACTTTGATCTGACCTCATGCAACTGCTCGCGTGTTCATGGATTTAGTGACAACCTGAAAATAAGGCAAACCAGTTTCTAAAACACATGCAGTTTTATAAAATATGACTGCAAATCCTACTAGCAGATATAACCCAAAGTGTGTTTTTGTGGGACTCTAAGTGTCTAGTTACTTTGAGTTTGCAAATATATGTGATTTACTTGCAGATTTTTGCATCTTTCCATCCCAGGCTTGCTTCCACAGACTTCCATTGTCCTCTAACTTCTTCCAGGATCATGATGCTTTCACAGTTATAGAAAAAGAATTTACTGTTGGGCTAATGCCAGATGGAGCTTGGAAAGTCCCGAGTCTTAAACATCTGCTCTTTTAAAGTAAAATTGGATGTATTTTCAGCTTAATGAGCTGAAAGATAGATTTGTGATAGATTTGTAATATCAGCTGAACATTGAGAGTGTATCTGACAAGCAGGTGCTGGAACTCAATCTTTTTGAGTCTAAATCCTCATCAGAATGGAGGGAAAATATGATAATAAAATGGAAAGATACCTATGAGAGAAGATGAAGCAATTTAAACCTGTTACTTTAAATTAGGAATATCAAAGAGTTACATAAATATAAATTTAATCTCACAAAAGCTAACAAACATGATTATTGCTGTTCTACAGAAGGGTGGAAGGCTTGTGCTGTGAGTGGGATTTATGTTAAAAATCCCAGCTGTTGCTTCTGTATTCCACATGAGACTATAAAAGCTTATAAAAAACTAAGTTTGTTTTAGCTTCAGTGTGCATGTGTACTTTTCTTAACCAAAGGGTTATGTGACAGTTCAGTGCTCATTTTGTGGAAACCTATGGCTATAGCAGAAGGAAGAATTCGAAAATAATTTTCACAGAGGAAAGTAACTTATTACAGTTTAATTAATTTAGATCCCCAGCTTATGGGTAAAGAAAAGGATTGGATTCAAGACAGGATGTGTGATGTCTCTTAATGATATCTGATATGTCACTTGTGTATACATCTATTTATTTGTGTAAACATTCATTCATTTGATTCAGAACTTCTTTACACAAACATATGGTTCATCATACATACTTAGAGTTCTGTGCTTGATTTAATGAATTCACACAGATTTGATTCTCTCTTTGAGCAAATAACTTGTGATGTTTCTAAGGAATGGCACATCTGCACTGGAGATCTGAAAATCATGTAGCAGGATGCAATTTTGCACAAGGAGTGCGGCTGAGGGACTTGGTCCAAAACCTGATGAAAGTGTTAGCCACAGAAATATATCCTTATAAGCTTTCCTCCATGGCTTTCTTTCTCCAAATTCACATGACATTTCTGTTACCTGATGGAGAAAGGTACAGTCTTTCACAAATAATTTAAGCAATTGCTGTGCAAACATAATATTCTTTGCAGCTGCTTGTCTGCAGCAGACAAGTGCCAGCTACAACACAACTTTAATTTAGCTGACGAGACTCCACTCCAGACCACTGTAACATATTTAAACAAAGCAGTTTTAAAACACATGGAGAACAAAATATACCTCTGTTTAGTGCCCCATACACAAATTTTGAATTATTTTTATATGTAGGAAGAAATTTCTCAGTTGCACTGGAAAATGTTACTTTAAATAAACACCAAAAAAACCCCAACAGTGCTGCCTCAGAAATACTTCACTTGATATTTTAGACATGTATGAGAAAATTCAAGATTTCACATATTGCTATAAAAAATATTACAGTTCTGTTTGTGTTGTGCTGCTGGTTTGTGATGGATGCACAGAAGATATAACCATAGGTAGTTCTCAGAGACACCAATATCTGGGGAAGGCAGGGCATTAGCTGCTACTCAACAACTGAACGAGAAAGTGTCTGCACCTCAGCAGTCTCCAAAAAGTGACATCAACTTTCTGCTAAATTGATGTTACACAATGCATTAAAAAAGGAGACAACTATATATTCATTTAATAAATTATCTCTTTATAGGACTCTGAAGAGTTCGATCTATTGTAATAGAATGTCTAATCCTGGGGACAGGCAGGAACTGAAGTGATGCTCAAAAAAAACCTCAATGTAAGAAGCTGCAGTAAAACATGGTGCTGATTCTCAGATGATTTAAATTCTGAATTTTATTCACAATAAGCATAGAAACTAAATTTTAAATAAAACATACCTTAGTGATTAAGAGACCTAACTTGAGCTATAGAGGACATTTGATCTGGTCTAAGCAAATAAGGGGAAATTCTCCCTAAACATCTATGCTATGGGCCCATTCCCATTAGTGCCCAGGACCCAGGAAATCTATTTGAGTTCAGTTTGAGGAAGCTGATGGAGAATTTGTCAGTCTTTTTTCTTATAAAGGAAAAATAAACAAGATCCTCTGTAGGTGTGCCTAAGCAGTGTGATCCCAGGGCACTTTCTTCCTCTGCAAGTTGCTTTGTCTGCGTTAGCGCTGTGATGCTCCCTCCGTGTGCTCTGCTCCCTGCACGCCCTGCTCTCCCTGCTCGGACTCCCTTGCACCCCAGGCAAGGAAGGGAGTCCAGTTCAGAGCACCATCCAGTTCAGCCTTGAACGTTTCCAAGGATGGGGCATCCACCACCTCTCTGGGCAAACCGTGCACCAGCCTTCTCATAAAAAAATTTCTTCCTTATGTCTAGTCTGGATCTACCCTCTTTTAGTTTAAAACCATCATCCTTGGTCCTATTTCAACAGGCCCTACTAAAAATTCTGTCCCCGTCTTTCTTATAAACCTCCTTTAGTTATTGGAAGTAAATATCTAGATATTATCTAGGAAGAAAGATTTAAGATAAGCTTTACTCCTCTGTTTTCATGCAACTCAGTACATTGAAGCTCAGATTTTAGTCTTCTCCAAGGAAAAAAAGCCAGAAAAGGAGCTACTCTGGGCTGCAGGATAATTGCTCCCAGGAAGGAAGGAAGGACATAGCAGTACCAGGTTGAAACATTTCTTTTGCATCTGCTTCTGTAGTAAAAATAAACATAAACATAAAAAATAACAACGAGAGGAAGTAAAACCAAAATGAAAAACTCTTACAAACTTTTCTTCCCCTGGGGAGGCACTGAGTGTACAAACAACACAAGACATAAGTGGGCATGCTGGATTTTTCACACTCCCCTCATTGTGGCTCAGAAAGGATCTTCTTAAGTTATGAGCCCAAGCATGGTATAGGAAACCATACAGAAAATAACAGGATAAACAGTTTCCTGCCTATATAACTGCATCTCACTGCCAATTTTGTACTGGATGGTTATACACAGATGCTGCAAGGATTTGGCCCCAAAACCAGTTTTTTTGCCAGCTGTAACAACTGAAGAATTAGATCAACTTGTGTACTGTGCCATAAAATGAACAATGACTGTTGTAATACTGTATCTTACAGATTCTTCCATGTGTTCATTATTTTTTGAACGATGAATGTAAATACTAAAATGTTGTGATATTTTTAAACTTGGCTTTAGAATACTGGAGTGGGTCTGTGGGAAAATAATTTGTCCCTGGCTGTGTAACAATCACTTTCCACCAGTCAAAGCTCTGGCTACAATCTGTTTCTAATTAATCAGGAAGACAAGACAGGGTGAGTCTTGTACTCAGACAATATCATACATGGTGGACTGACTGTAAAGCATGCCAGATGAAGATGTGTTTAGTGCACTAAAAGGAACAATCCAATTATCAGTTTACTGCTCGAGTCTTAAATTCTTCTGAAAAAATAAAGCACATTAAAACATAGCAAATAATCTGGAGACAGTGAAATCATATAGTACAAAACAGTGATGCCTAGGCCAAACCAGAATATTTAGAATTTTAACATAAAATTTATAATTCTTCCAGTAGCTCTGCAGCGTACAGGAAATTTTAAATTGTTGACACTCTAGCACCTTGTTCAAAGTCAGGTGTTTGACAATTCACCTTCAATAACTCTTAGAGCTCACAAGAGTGAAAATAATTTTTACAGTGTATGGAGTAAAATATGTAAGGCTCCAAAATATAAAGAAAATAAATTTTTTCAAAAACAATTTGTGAAAGTCACTTCTATTTTTTAGCCAGCGGTAGTTCTTAGTTGCTGAATAGAGCTCTCTCTTGCAAGCCTTACTGACACAGATGGTTCATCTAAAGTAAGGGGAAGCATTCATCTACCAGCTATGTGCAGGGGCAGATCATAAGAGAGAAAAATGGTTTACTTTAGAAAATGAGAGTAATGGAAAGTCTGTCCATGTTCACTTTTATTTTGCTCTTGTTCCTTTTATTTCTGATGTAAGGAGCATTGTAGTGAGTGCTGTGTGTCATTGCTCTTTGGGATGCTGGAAATAGAATAGGAATTGTTCCAGCAACAGAGCTTAGAAATTATAGTGAGTGTGTTTGTGAAAGAGGAGTTATGTCTGTTTATTATTCTGTCTTCTTTTGAAGAAGAACAGAGCTGTCCTATAATCTCTTAAAGTTAAACTCTTTTCAAGCTCTTTCCAGAAAAGTATTTCTGATTTTATTGTAAATATGAAGTCCAGGGTCCTGTTTCTGTACTTAAAACAAAATGATGGTCTATTATTTCTAGATGGAGAAAGTAGTGAAATAACCTGTAGGCTTGTTTAATTTCTGTCCACGCTATAGCTCAGCAGTGTCAGACAAAGCAATATTCTGAGTGCATGCTTTAGCTGAGTGGTTGATAATACATTGCAGATTAAAATAGTGGATGACAGGAAGACCTACAGGTTGGTCTGTGTACCAGCAACAGCCAGAGACTTCAGCTGGCTTTTACATATTACGTAGTTCATGTGAGTGGGTGGGCTTTGTGGGCAGAAACTCTCCCAGGACTGAGATCTCTCTTGATAATCTGGCTCCGGATATAAAAATGTTAGCCATTGGAAACTTAATCCAGCAAGGGACTTTTAATTTTCTTTCTAGCCTTCCATCTATGAAGCACATATCCTTTTCCTCCCAGCCCTCATGGTCTCATTCCTTATCAGCATAATTCACAAAACAGATTTGTTGCAGATTTGTTTTGCAAGATTTCCCATAACTGATGTGAGCACATGAACAATAAATATTTTAATTAGACCACTCAGATCTGTTTTAAGTTTTGGTCTGCATTAGCTTCCCATGTTGCTGCACTCTGACCAGAACTAGTCTGTATGTTCTTTAGGGATAGGTGTTTTTGTGGAAATCCTCATTGCATTGACTATATAGTTTTATGCTATGGGATTTTACTACTTGCCCCTCAATCTGTAGTGCAAGGTGCCTAGGCTGCATTTGGCCTATAAAAGTGTGAAGAATAGTAATAGTAATTCAGAGGGAAAAAGTACTTGTATCTGAACAAGGCAAGTAAAACCATAATAGTCTGCTGAGGCTAAACTAAATAACATGAGTCATTTCTCAGCAGGGACTCTGTGATGTACGCTGAGCATGGGGATGCTCAGGCCAAGAAAGCTCGTTGCAAATACCTGGGCTCAGAACTGTTGCAAGACAAACCTTTACTAAACATATCATGAATTTAAAAATAACAAGACAAAACACCGTCATCAAGCAATGCAAACCAAGGAAGGAGAATGATGACTGATAGGTGCCCTTCATCAGGCATTCTCAGCTATGGCTGTGAACCACGAGTGGCCCAAGAACTCCTCCTGGAGGGTCATGAAAACGCTTTGGTCACCTGGGGCTGGGTTTTTGGTTTTCAGCTTCTAAGCTCAATTAAAATAGAATAAAAATAGGAGGAAGTCTCTCCCTGTTGCTCTGATTCTGGCTGCTCACAGCACAGGCAGCAGGGAGAGAGGAGGGAGCATGCAGGTCACACCAGGCTGTGTCAGACAGCCCCGTGCCACGGACGGAGCTCTGGCTTTGGGCTGCAAGATCCTGGGGGCAGGGACGTAGCTGAATGTGTTTACTACCTCTGAAAAGCATGCCTGTTTCAAAAAAACTAATGGTATCAAGTGACAAGATTCTGGTGCAAGATGAAATATTTATGTTACTTATGGTTTATACACAATTCCTACAAATATTTTTTATGGCTGTTGTAATTAAATACAAATATAATAAATATTTTCCTTGAAATTAAGAGAATTACTGTTTTATCAGATACATCCATAATAAAAGTAATTAATATTGACTGTAAACTTCATATTGAAGATAAAGTTTAAAAAAAAAACCACAAAACCCCAACCATTGCAAGATGATTTATGTTTTTATATTTGATAGAGGCATAGTGCAGTAAAACAGGTGCCTATCTGAACAGTTAAAGAGACCAATGCCAGGGAAACAACAGCTCCACAGAGTCCTGCCAAATTAAAATAGCATGGAACTCTAATGCTGTACAAGAAGTTCACTGTGTAAAAAATTTGCTGTTTTCTATAGGAATTGAACTGAGCATCTACAGCTTGAGCTTTAGGTCTGTGGACGGCCAGTGCTCAAAAAGCATTAACAGACAGTGCAGAGGGGGTGGGTAGTTTGTAGGTTGTCTTGGAGTTGGACAGTGACTTTTGATGGATTTATCACGTATACAAGGTTGTCTTTTTTGTTAAGGGAATGGAATTGAGGACGAAAAACAACATAGGTGGATAGACTGAATATGAAGAAATTTTGGGTTATTCTTATCTTCATTATGCATTTTCTGTGTGCCTCAGGGCACAGATAAACTTCAGCAGCTCTGCTGTGACTGCCCAGGTATAACATTGCACAGTAACAAATACAAGGTTATTTGAGATAGTAGGAAACCTTTTGAGGAGAGAAACTCTGAGAGGTCTTCTTTCCACCCACACTAACTATACTCCTGTGTAAGCTAATTTGTGGAAAATTATAGTTACCAAGTGCTGGGTAAATTTGTTCCAGATTTATGGATTTAAAGTCACATCTCAGCATTAAAACAAATTTATACAAATCCTTGAAATTAACCTTATCTTTAAAATTTATCAGTGGTATAATTAAAAACAAAGTGATTCTGTAAATTCATTAGGCTGTACTGGTATGAGTACTCCTGTGTATGATAATCTGTTGTGTATGTAAACAGAAAAGAGATTTCATAGCTTATTTTTACTTTGCCCTTTAAAGTAGAGATAAAAGTAATCATTTTGGGGATTCTGAATTTACACACTTAAACCCAGGGACATCCCGTAATGTGCTATCGTAGCCTTTCTTGAAAATGGGAAAACCTATAGAAGATTCTGGTGTCTTCTCAATAATGTTTCTTACCAAACATGCAAGGGATTCAATAATGCAAAAAGAAAAGAACATGCCTGCAATTATTCTGTAATGAATTCATCAGGAGCATTATAAGCTAAATCTCACTTTTCGGTGTGAACCAATCATACCTGCTCTTCACCACACACACCCTGCAAACTGGTGTTTCAGCACACTGCTAGCAGCATCCACGGTCTGCACCTTGCTTCCAGCTGAAACAGTCCAGCTAAAGGAGAAGTGACATAACACCTCGAGTCCCTCCTGTGTGCACATCACAGCGAATTACTCGAAGACAGAACTTTGAGCTAGATCCCTCCAGGCCTTTGTAAGCAGTGACCTTGTACTGCTCGCAGAGCGCCCGTCGGGGACCCCTTTGCGGGAAAGCTGAACGGCAATGCCGTGTGAGCACCCACAGACCAATGGGTAATGTCCCAATAAATTAAATGTCTTCACACACATGATTAATACCCACACCACCTAAAGCCATCAAGATACTGATCATTTAGGGAAACCAGAAGTTAGACAATTCTGCTGAACTTTCAAGTTCTTATTTTTGATTATGGCAAGGTACTAAAACAAAAATTTTGAGAGTCTCTGAATTATTTCATGAGGATCATGTATCTATGAAACGTGCTATAATTAGATATTCATGCCTAATTGCAGAAGAAGAAGTGTGTTAAACCTATGGATGTGCAGACTCTGGGAGGAGGCCCTTAACTCATATCCCTTCACCTCTTGATGCAAGGCTTCCTGGATTTTCCAATCCATTAGCAAACATTACTGCATTATTGCTCATCCTTTGCAAGTTCCAAAGGCTAAATCCGAGGAATTAATGTGAAACTTTACCTTAATGATATTTCTGCCAGCCTGAGCAGATCCAAGAAATGGAAAGATTTCATATGTTTGAAGCTCAAGAAGGCAAGAATACACATTCCCTCTAGATGCTCAGTTATAAAGCTTTTGCTTTATATTCAATTATACGTGCACAGTTGCCCAAATGCTACCTCTCAGTGTCTATCAAAATTGAAAAAAAAGCCTCACAGGTTTGATTTCCTCAGTGAGTTAATTAGCATCTGGAGACTAACAGAGACACTTAGCAGTGGAACACAGTATTGGGATAAAAAACAGCTATTCCTTTTGGCACAGAGGCAAAGAATGATAGAGAACCTGAGTACGTAAGGATGGTAAGTAGTATTTCAACCACTACTAATAAAACTGGGTAAAAGACAGACAGCAGAAGAGTTCCAGAACCAGTGGCATGTGTAGCACTTGCTCTCAACAGATTTGTGTGCCGTAATTAAAAAGTGATAAACCAAGGTCTGTGAAGATTTCTGTTGAGAACATTTCACAGTCAGTGGTGCATTTGGGAATAAATTCAGAGCAAGCCACACAAGGAAGTCTTCAGGGCATGCAGACTGCTTTACAGTAGGGCTGTCCTCATGTCAGTGTCTGCACATGGGCAAAAAGGATGCTAAGCCCATCTTCCTCAGTTGTGTTTAGATGTAATTAGTAAGTAATCCTCACATGTATTGTCTCATCTTACAAACCTAGTTACTAGGAAAATCGGTTTTAGCTCAGGAAAATGTTTTGCTACTCTTACTCCTGATTGCCATCATTTGTAACTCAATAAGCAAGTCACAAGCAGTGGAAAAAATATCTCTCTTTATACTGAAGGATGTTCAAATTTGTCTTCTCAAATCACTATTATCCATCTGGAAAACAAGTGAATTCTGATCAGTCTATCAGACATATTTAGTAACATCTGTTTGTTGCAGACATTTCTCAGATCTTAAGTTTAGGCAAGCGTTTGCTCATTCACATTAACACACTCCTTCCACATTGGTTAATTTGCCTGGAGGCTTGAGAGTCTGACACAACTTCAATTGAAGTCAAACAAAAATTTTTCATTACCTCCTTTGGAAAATTAATCAGGTACTTGGTCTGCAAATAACATGGATCTAGACATAATCAGTCATATTTTTCTTCAAATTGCTATTTACCATGTCCTGTGACTAACTTTTAAATTACTTGTATGAGAAACAATATTTGGAAAGGTTGTGATATAATAAGCCAGGCTATTGACATTTTTCTGGAATGTTATTGAGCTCAGTGGTTTTCAATTAAGAGTATGAACTATGCCAGCTCAGTAAACACACTGAGTCACATATGCTAGGAGATTATTTAAGCAGAATACAGTGAACACTCCATAGAAAGGGTCCTCTTAACACCAAAATGGATTGCAAAGGTTTAAGAGCCTGTCTTAGGACACACCAAATACATACACACAAGCAAAGAAGAACAGTGCCATAGATCAGTGATCCAAACTCTTCCTTAAGCAGACATTGCTGCATATCTGCCCTTTCTCCTCCTCCTCAGCTCCTCATGTAACCTAACAGGGACTTCACTGTTTTCCTCCACCCAAAAAAACAGACAACTCCTGCATGCAGTAACACAACAAAAAGAATTAAATTATTATGTTTAATAGCTTATTGGTATTTGGAAACTTCATTCATGAAGTGTTGGTGGAACCATGTCCTGAGCCACGTACGGCACAGGATGGCTGGAGGGGAGAGGAATTGATATCTCAGGTTGACTACAGCAAATCTCTGCTCTGCAGGTCCTTCATTGGCAGAGGGACACCAAACAGCCCTGCCAATACAAACAATCCTTACCCACTCTGCAGTGCCAACCTGAGCTCAGGTTCAAGGGACAGCTGAGCCTGTAATGCCATCTTGAGAAACAAGAAATATCCAGCAAAAGAAGATAAAGTCATTCATGAGTATAATGCAAAACAACACTACTTTCTTTCTCAAGAAGAACAAAATTTAATTTATGCTTGTCAGTGTAAGAAATCCTTTCATAGCAAAGAAGAATATACCACTACTCATCCCTGTCAGAGCTGTTTGCAGTCTGGACAGCAGCACAGAGAGAGCCAGAGGCAGCATTCTTGGGAAACACCTGTCCCAGATGACTGGGCTAGCTGTCCAGTGCAGCCCTCCTCCTGACCAATTCGTCAGCTGCAGTGTAGCACGCATCCCTCTCCAAACTGAAACCTGCAGAATGGGATCGATCACATTCAATCTGTACTTGTTTGTTGTTGGTAGCGTGTTATTTGTTTTAATACCGTCAATTAAATCGTTAACAACAAAAAATATTAAACCACCATGCATTCCAAGTTAATATTGAAATTCAGAGAAAAATATCATCTGCTTCTGCAGCTTGTCATTTGGAAAAAAACCCACGTGATCCACTAACCAAGCAGCATAACCAAAATTATAAATCAGTAAGACTGAAATCTCCATGGCATCGTCTTTCTGTCAGCCTTTCTCCTTTACAGTTGTGAGATATCTGCCAGAAAAGTAACATAAAATGCTGCAACACAAATAAACAAAATACAGTTATTCCATCTAAAACTTTGGGTATGTTTTTCTCCTTTCTAAAGTACTGCTCATATGTGTGTATATATATATACACAAACACACACACACACATATATATATATATATATATGTATATATATATCGGCTTAATACTTCTTAACCATCTTCATTTTTGTGTTATCCCCCTGCTTCCTTGCTTTATCCAGCAGCTAGGCAAAGCTTCAAGGAAAGAAAGGGACTATGCAATTCAGTCACAGACCACAGGTATCCCTGCCAAATATTTCCATAGGCCTTTTCTCAGATGTTACCTAGAAGGTTTCAGGTCCTGCTTCATACCTGATTACAGAAATTATTTTCCTTGCTAAAAATAAAATTGTAAAAAAAAATCATCCTTTGCTCTAGTGGTTCATTTTCCAAAGCATCCAACTCACATGCAACTCGTACATCAGGGTTGAAGGAACTTCAGATTGGTAGCCAATACACAAATGTAAGGAACAACCTTTTTGCCATTTTTGCAAAGATTAAGTATAGCTCAATAATCTTAATTCTGTAGGGTCTTGAACAGTGATAACAGCTGAATGGCTTCTTTTCAAACTCTTTCAATTTTAACTCTCTACTTCCAGAGGCATTATCACTATTAGAAACTGGTTTTACTAGCAAACTAAATCATCAAGGTAGCACTTTACTTCTTTCACCTGGCAATAGATTCAGGCTCAGTTCTCTCACTGGCAGGATTTCAGGAGAAATATTTGCATGTGGGCAGGAAGCACATTTTAAATTCTCATTACTGTTCATCTTCAAACAAAGCGTCTAAGCACAGGAATCAGCCTTCAATCCTCCACTAAGACAACATTCTCCAAAGTGCATCACATAGATGTTTTTCAGTCTTTGGAAAGTCAGTGTTAAAGACATAGACCTTAAACAGAACTCAAATGTGGAAAAAGAAGGATATATGTATTGTTAAATACAGGACAGTTAGAAATTTTTTACAGACAAAATAACTTACTGATGAAGAGATCCCCAAAACAATCCCATGAATAGCTGAAATCTCTGTGTCAGCGTAGGGCAGAATTTTGCAAACCTCCATTCAGTCATTTATTCCCTATCCAGCAGCTGTGATAATTCTGAAAAGGATTGAATTCACATGGTACTGAATAGTTCTCTGTCCTATAGAAATGTCTATGGGTTATCTGAAGCAATACAATTACAGTCATTTCAATGAGGAAATAACTTTGTGGTTCTTTATACAGAAATGAACTTTAAAACATTCATTGTATTTTTTGTTGTCATTAGAGAAAAGAAAATCAGCTTTTACAAATGCCTGTTTTGAATCAAAACCCAACTGCTGCTGTTTTGAAAGTTTCATTTTCTCCAGTTTAAAAAATCTGAGATGAATCCCCACAGACTTTACCAACAAGGGGTAAAAGGTGCATAATCGGTCATATGTCCTTTGCTTTAGTTTTATTGCAGAAATCCACCCTGATTTTTTTTTAACATATATGATAGTCTGAAGTCTGTTCAAGGATTTCTATATTTTCCTTGCTTACGTTTTCCTCAGAGGTCCACAATTCCCCTGCTAAGCCCTCACGCTGGCTATTCAAAGAAGCAGGATGCATTCTAGCTGTTGATACCCCACCTGCAGTAAAGTGGTAGTCACTCAGAAGCAAGTGATTAAGAACTGATTGAAAAGTAGAATCCAGGAAATGAATATACTAGTGGTCATTTTTTAATATAAAATCATTGCCAATGATTGGAGGCAAGTTGGCTGAGCAACAGCTTTCGACCCTGGCTCTTTATGAATGGTAAAAATATTTAGTAGTAAACAATAAAAGCTACTCAAAATTTCATGAGGTTAAATCATTAGCTGAATAGCAATTGCCAATAAATAAAGATCTACATTGTACCTGTAATCAGATAAGAATACAAGCAAAAAAAAAAAAAGAGAATATTCAAAAATATGCACATCCATAGCAATTTACAGCTTGTTGCTCCCTCAGATAGTGGAGCTAGAGGAGCAACAAGTCACAATTCATTTTCTAGCTCTGAATGTGCTGGTGAAGTTAAAGACAAACCAAGGCAGAAATACTGAATATAAATCCTTTGTTGTGACCTATAAAAAAACCCCATTGCTCTTTGATATTTTCAGTAGTGGAATAATTCAGATCACTGTTAGTAGGCTGAGGCATCAAACAGAGAAAATGCTAAGATGACTTCTTGTGAAAAGCAATCACCTCTTTCCACTGAAATAGAAAAACTAGAGTTTTTCAGAACATTTTATTTAAATTTGCCTTAAAAACAAGGTAGTTTTTTATTGCAAAATAGTTTGCATATAATTTTTTAATGTAGTATTACTTATGTTTGTTAGTCTTACACATCCAAAAAGCTATGATTCAGATTCATAAGGACAAACTTTCTGCTTTTGATTAACACTGTTTTTTATTAAGAAATATTTCAAATCCAAGCAGTTATCTTCACCATATGACTTATGACATCTTTGTGCCTGCCCTTTCCCTGACAATAAAGGTCATCATAGAGGCAAAGAAATGAGAACTAAAAGATATTCCAAAATCCAGTGCTCCTCCCTTTTCTGTAGTCCAGAAGAGTAAGATGCCCAAAGTCCTACTCAAAAATCTGTTCTCTTAATTTAAGAGTAACATGTAAGTGCTGACGATCATTTGGTTTATTAGACAGAGCACTTTTATGTGAAATATTAGTAAGAGAGGAGTTTCCAGCTGTAACAGACACCATCAGAGCTGGAACTATCACTAAAGTCTCAGAAAATCTCAAGCCAGTGCTCTGTGACAGTACAGTGCTCCTTATGCTGGTTTGTCAGTGGGAAGTAAAATCTATTGAAAATCAAACCTTCAGACTCCTCTTTTGTTCAGCCTACACCTCAACAAATGCCAAGGCAATCAGACAAGGAAATTGTGGTGTTCTGGGATGGGATTGTCTATTCCCTTCCTTACTACAGTAGCCCCATTTTCGGTAGAAATTTCTCTTGGAAATAGGTGAAATAGATTGATTCTTTTCGAAGTGTCATTTTATGGGGCTCTCATTACACTTCTGCCAGTTTTCTTCCAGGCATTTAGAAACTGAGTGGTTGTTGCGAACATCATTTTTTCCCTCTGCCAAATCTGACTGAATTTGCCAGGCAGCAAAGGAAGCAGCATGTTTCCATCTCTCAGGTCATGCTATACACACATTTGTATCTGTAATACTTGCTAGATCTTAAGGGCAAAACTCTGTTCTCCTGTCTGCAATGCAGTGTTTTAGCTGCAGTGCAGATCATTTATATCTGTGCTCCCTGTCCAAGTCTCAGAGAGGTCAGCTGTGATTTTGCGAACATCCCTCTGCAATTTCTTTCCACATTTTAGTGTCTCTTTCCCAATCAGTGTGATTAGAGGGTGTGTGTGGCCTTTCTGTCTGTGCTGGCTTGTTGCTGACCTGATGGCTCTGTTCCTGCTTTTTCCTAGGACTCCTTAGTGCACACATTGCTGACCCTCCAGCCGCTCTCCCAGCCCAAGTAGCTGCAAGGGTGACCTGTGGTCTCTGACTTCACTTCTTCAGTATGTTGTGGATATCAAATTATTCATGTTTTATTCTCTGATATGTCTTCGGTTCCCACTTTATAACCAAACCATATGAGGCCAGAAATAAGCTTCTCTCCTGACAGCTGGGACAGTGCTGCCCAGCTACAGGGTTCCTTCATTTTTTACCTGTCACGTTGAGGAGTGCAGGGACCTGGATGGAAATCGTTACAATAGCAGTGACACGTTACCTCCTTGTAATATGGCGCTTTCAGATAAACTTCACATGAGAAAACGAATCTTTTTTGTGTGTTTTCTCACTTCAATTTCTTCCGTTTCTTCTGTAAGAAAATAAAAGCGTAAACCTGTATCTAAAATGGTGGAAGACAGGTTTTCCTTAATCAGAGTCCTGGCAAACATCAGCCATTTTTCCCCAAATGTAAACAGACAGGGTGAGGCAGGAATGCTGTTTTTTCCTCTGCTCACTTTCTTAACTTTTTTCCAAAAGGCCGCTCTGATGAGGAGCCCCTCTCTGCACGTGGACCTGCAGGAGCCCTGTTTATTACTTGATTTGATTTTTGACCTGACCATTGATGCACATAATTGAAAAGCAGTGTCTAAAGTGCAGAAGGAACCCATTAATAAAATCGTGCCTTTCCAAGCCACGTTTGTACAGATTTATAGACATATATAGATAAATGTACACAGGCACATTTGACATACTTGGATACACATACACAGGCACAAGGAGTGAGAATCCTTTTACAATCCATTCCAATCACTGCTGTTCAATACAAGAAGCACGACTCTCCCCCTCCAGGCAGTTTTTGTATCTGCCTATAAAAGATGGCTGCACAGTACTTTATTTAAGTACTAGTATTGCTAGAAAAAGTGAAATAGTGGGGAATCAGAGTCAGAGAGATTTCTTCCATGAGTAGGCTGGACCAGAGCTAAATGCTGCATTGCACCAACGAAAAGAGAGTGCCTTCTTTCTGCCTGAATTTACCCTGTGCTTCACCACTTCAGACAAGCAAAGAGAGTCTGCAAACATCTAGGATTATAGCCATCATTTATTCCTGTGTTCTAGTGCTGTGTGCACAGCACAGTTTCATCACCTTAAAAGACTGGTAATCCAAAAAATGGAAAAACTGCACACATATATCAACTAACTTTTAAAAGGCTGATTTTTATCCATGACATCAGCACTGCTTTAATAAAACTTTACAAATGTCAGGTATTTTCTGATATAACATGCTCCCTGAAGTGAACTCTGTGATCAAATGCTTTGCTAAAAATCTCATTGGCAGCACTAAGTTTTTATTAAACTCTTCTTTAAAGATCAACTACCCAATTTTTTTGTGAATACTTAGGTATGTGGGATGTTTCAATCATTGGAAATTGATCACTGAAGCTATATATTATTGTTTCTTTTTCATGCCCGGTTAAAAATGCAACTGGTGTTGGAATGAATTGCTGTTCTTGCAATTTTTAAAGTTTTTCACAGCACTCAGTCATGGGTGTTAGGAAATCAGTTCCTGTAAACGCTAATTTCAACAGAGTATGACTGCATGAGAACATAAACATAACATATAGTGGGAGCCCAGACACGAAGCTCATTGTGAAATGACTTCAGCTAATATTACAGAAAGCTTTCTAAAGCATATAGAAAAATCTGGAATCAGAACCTTGAGCCTGTATTTTGCACATGGTGCAGTAAGAAGAGCGATCTGTTTAGTGAAAAATCCCAGGAAGTATATTACAAAGAGATCTTTTATTAATCTCAACAAAGAGAGAAGAAAATTCTGCAGAATTCCACCAAAATGTTCAAAACAAAACCAAAAGAACATGAGCTGAGAGCACCCTCTTCTGATCATTATTTTGTTCTTCAAGTTCTAGGTAAAATAACTTCTGCATATGTTGTAAAATTCCAGTGACCTGCTCTTTATCAGAATCACAAATACATAATCTGCTTGGGAGATGAATACAATAAATTGTTTCAGCTACAAACTAATATTTTTACTTTAGTTGTTCTTTGTTGTTGTTGTTGTTATTATTATTATTATTATTATTATTATGCAAACATGAAGCCAATTCTTTCAGTAACTCTTCCCTCTTGTATGTTCCAGTTTGATTTCCATAAGGCCACTCAGGGCCAGAGGTGCAAGGGGCAGGCTGATTTTTTGTCTAATTCATGTCACCAAGAGAGATTTAAACTCAGGTTAAAAAAAAAATCTGATTCCAAAACTGTTCACAAAGATTTACAAAGATGAAAGAAGGAGCAGAGGATGGGGGGGGAGAGAAAGAGCAAGAGGAATATTAGGAATATAAATATTTTTCTATAAATATACCAGCATTGTTTTTACAGTATTCTCACAGAGACCAAGCTGAAGATGTAAATTTTGAATCCCACTGTAATTTGGAGGGGAAAAAAGGAAAGAGAGCAGTGCCTCTGACCTTGTGCCTCACTTTCAGTCTCTGAGGAGAGGAGAAGTAACTCATGAATATTAGAGCTAATGAAGCTTGATTTTCTCCAGATTTTTGGTTCAGTGTTGATTGACTCTCATGTCTGGAAGATGTAAATTGTGACTGAAGCTTGTTCTGCATTTGAGACACTTCGATGTGCCCTCTTCAGTGTGTATTCTCTGGGGTTTAAAAAGACTCCAGCTCATGCTGTACTGTTATTCTCAGTGGGTACCTCTCAGATGTCTCTCTGAGCTGGACATCTATTTACATAAATCTTACAGGAACATCTTGTCTCTGAGATTTCTGTTCCTTTATCATATTTCATAAAAATACAACAATGGGTTCAAAAAATTGGATAGCATGGGCTAGTGGGCAGATGCGTATTGATACATCTAACTTCTGATTAATTCTCTGAAGATTCTCACTGGAGAGCCTTTGATAGGCAGAGGTGGGGGGAGCAGTTCCCCTTGGTGTAGGAAGTGCTTCAAATGTGAAGTGAAGCCCAAGGAGGCCCAGGGAGTGACCAGCTGTGGCCGAGAGGCTCCCGCAGTGCCGAGGAGGCGTTTCGGGAGAGCAATCCCATCTCTCAGCAGGACGGGCTGACGCACCAGCGCGCGCTCCCTGCACCGCACAGACTGGAAACCAACAGAAATGAAACTGGAGGACACAGGCACAATCCTATTATGTGATAAGGAAACCAGGGTGGATAGAGACAGCACAGAGATAAGAGGGTCATGAAAACTAATGGAGCAATTTGGATCCGAGAAAGTGGATGCACTATTCACCAAATGCACTCAGCCACACTGGATAGCCAGATGAGGCTTGTCCTTGTCAAAATACAATAAATTGGCCTCTTCAGCTTTCTCCACATTTAAGGTTCTGGCATGAACCACTTTAGACAAACACAGATTGATGGCTGAAGTATACACAGGAATGACACAGGACCAGGATGATGCTGAAATATCATTAAAATTGATGATTTTGGCTTGTTCGTCTGTCATCTTTAGTACAGCATGGCAGTGCATCTGGAGACCTGACATTATCACAGAACAATGTAGAGCCTTCTGGGAAGGGAAATGCTAGAGCTGGAAGACAGGCATATGCAGAGATTCAAAACATCCAGGAACAGCTTTTGATCCTGCTGGTAAAGAGCTGTGCTGTAATTCAAGGTGTCTGACAGGAATGAAATCCAGCTCGGGCCACTGTGTGCACCTGCTTACAGAAACAGCAGCCTTCAGCGGGGCTATGGAAACAAAGGGTCAGGCACTGTCCAAGCCTCCTTGAAAGGTAACGTGTGGCTACCCAAGGCAAATGCAACTTTGAGTGACTGGCCCAGAAGTGGTAATTTAGAAACTGGGATTTTAGGTTATTAGAGTAGAAATAAAGGAATTGGCTCGTCTTCCTTTTGGGTTTTTACAGAATCATAGAACAGCTTCTAATGAAGGAGGCCTTAAAGATGATAGAATATTCAGTTGGAGCTGCACAGTAGGAATGATCAACCAAAGAAAATCTTTACCATTACCCAGCAGCTGGAATGTGCTTGAAAGGACAGTAACAGAATGAAGAATTTGCATTTTTGAGTCTGGCCGTTTGTTACACCTGAGATAAGAACAGCAGCATATGTAAGAATATATGGGTTTGAAATGGTGCAGGGTCAGCCATGTAGCTGGCATCCCTAAGGGGTCCTGTACAGAAATTCTGGCAATCGCCAGAGTTATCCGTTCTTATTATCAGGCTTCACAACATTGGGACCAGCACTACATGAAAAGGTTGTTCAGTAGAATTAAAATTATCCTGGGGCATAGGAAGCCTCAGACTTCAAAGTTTCTACTTATTTGCACATCATACTTTAGTTTTTTTCTTTTAATGAAAAAAATTACAAGACTCTCAGAACCCTTCATTATGAAACAACCACAAAAAGTAATGATACTTGAGCACGATACTTATACAAAGATGAAAAACAATAAAGGGGAAAGATAAAATAATGCTCAATCTCTTATCTTCCTGGTAAAGAAGCAGAGAGCAAGGTTTGATTTATATTTACCTAGTTTAAAAATTTCTTCAGACTTAATCTGCTATATTATTATTTTGAGGTCCACACCGTCAGTTGTATTCTCCAAAATGCACTTAAGGGTTATCAAGTTAAGCAGGGATTGGATTAGATCCCTGCAGCCAACTCATGTATTGAGCATAGGGTAGAAGCTTTTCCTATAGGTCTTTCCTTCACAAATATGGAAAATGCCACCCCCCCCCCAAAAAAAAAAAAAAAAAAAAACAAAACAGAAAAATGACAGTTGTATTCATTAGATATCATCTAAAATCAATTGCTGTGAATGGAAAGCACTTTGATTAGGACTGACTTAGCAACATGCACAACGTAGTTCGGCATATGAGTCAAATGGATCAGCATTCAGGTGCACACAGTGAACAGATGGTTCCTGTGGAAGAGACTAATGCAGTGGTTTTGGCCACCTTGTACTGGCACTCATTCAAAGCAGGTGCTCGATAAACCAAGAGTGGAAGTGGACCAAAATGACCTGGCTTGTAACAAAGCTGGGACACAGAAAAGGAGGAGACAATCCCTTCTCCTCTCTTTTCCAAGAATATATGAGTACGTGCAATGCCAGCTTTGCCCATGGTGACCAATCTCACAGGTTTGTTACTGTTCCTGACATGCAACATCAATAACTCTAACATGAGGACCAGGGGCACTGACAAGCTGAGCATGTCAATATGTAATTCAGGTTTGAACTCCATTTTATACTCTCATTTTAATTTTTTTCCAATTTTGTCTGCTTGTTCTGCATCCAAAGTGGCCAAGCCCCAACTAGAACCAGAGCTGCTATTCTAAATCCATTCCTGATCTGATTTTAAAGCAGAAAGATTAAATTCTTTGTCTTTAGGAGAAATCAAATAAACATGGCATCAAAGCCTTTCACTGTCTAGGTTCCAAAATTACCTGCTACAGCAAGGAAAGCAACAGTAATGGAGATATTGGTGTGTTTTTACAGATGAAGTTATCCAGTGGTTAAAGCTGGACTAAACTTCAATTCAGAGCAGAATTTCAAAATTAATCAGAGTCATGGTTTGTGCGCACATGTGATGGTGCTAAAATCTTCTGGGGTTTCTTGTCTTCTGAAGTTTTGTCTGTGTTTGATCTCGAATAGGAAAATAGGGTCCATTCCAATTTGGAAAGAAACCCAGAACCCAAGTTATATGAGTGAACTCACATCATGAGACTGAAATGCCCCCAAATAGCCCCTTATCCTTCTCTTTCTGAGAGTGGGAAGTTTGACAGTCAGATGGGACTGGGGAAGAAAGATGTCTCCAGATGGAAAATGATGAAAAGCTGAATTTGGCAATATTATTAAAGTGGACCCCTGGTTTTAATTATAATGTTACAGAAGGAGTGATGGTAAATCCATTACAGAGTTCGAAATTATGTCCAGCTCATCTGCTTTAAGTACTGTCAGGCACTCAGTACTCTACAAGAAGAATCCACTCCAGTTCTGAGCTCTCAGGTTGAGACAGCTTGTTCTTGCAGTGACCTGTCAATCAGCCCAGAAGGCTCTCACAGCTCATCTTCCCACCTTTTCAACTAGCCCTCTTTCAAGAGAAATTTTGCAAAAGACTGAAACTGGCTTTTTAAATTATCTTGATCTTTGTGACAACTGTTAGCAATATGCCAGTGAATTACGTGAGAACATTTATTTAGGATTCATAATTCTTTATAGGGAAACTGTTAATAGAGCCACTATTGTGCCTGCCTTGAAATACTGAGGTGCTGTAATAATTTTATTTGAAACATTATAACCTACAGGAGACAATCTTGACAGAAGGATAGAAAATTCATGCTTAAACCACAAGGCATTGCAGTCATGAAGTTACACTGTGGACTGGCAGAATACGTTCAATTTCAGTGGCTAAAATGGTGGAAATGACAATCAGGGTTTGAGAAGCCTGAACTTCAGCGTGAAAAATAGTCCACCTGACACTGCTGCTCTGCCTGACTTTAATTAATCTGTCACTACAAACACGACCTAGTTACCACAGTACAAATGTCAGCTTGTAATAGCTTTCCCCCAGAGTCCTCCTTAACTAGCATTTGCCATCTACATTTGCTCCTTCAATGATGAAGAGCAGTTAATGAGCTCCATCTACTGCTGCACGGGGTGAATTGTACCAGCAGCGCGGGTTCCCCAGCACGTCCCCAGGCTGTGCTGGGACAGGTGTTCCAGGCGCTCTGCTGCACCACGCCACTGGCCAGGGCTCTTAGCAGAACAGTCACCTCTTTCTGTTTCTTGTTCTGTTTTTCTGTCATCGGCTTTACCCTTACGGGGGTTTTCTTTAATCTATAATCTTTTAGGTTTTGAATTGCAGGGTGACAACGTGGGGCATCTTTTTTTCCTTCTTTTAATACATTTTCCCATGCAAAAAGGCGTAACGGTTCTCTGAAAATAATTAGCACAAAAAACAGAAGAGGCTTACAAAGCAGGAAAGTTTATTTAAGTTACTGTTGCACTCTTAATAAACAAGGCCACTGTGCTGAAGATGAGTACTCAGATCAATAGATGGATGCCCTTACCTTATGCTTGCCATATGTGTTCACTGCAGTATTCAGATGGGATATTTAGTTGTTTATGTGTTAAAAGAAATTATCTGATAGTGATTTAAAATGCCTTCTTAGTTTATGAGAGGGCTAATGAATACCTGTTCTAAAATATCACCTTCCTTAGTATTTCCCTCTTGATTTAGGTGGAGTATTTCAAATACCCTCAAAGTATCACAACTTTGAGTATCACAGTAAGCAGGCTGAAGGAAATACTTACCTACAGCATAGCTGAATCAGAAAACCACCAGATAATTGATGAGTTGAAAAGGTAGCAAGGATTAATACCTTTGTATGTCTAAAACTTAAAAAAAAAAAAAAAATTATATTTGATTACATATCTCAGCATAAGATTTTATTTTCATAATAATTTTCTACTGAGAAAGAAAACAATATCAAAGATTTTGCTAAGATCAGAGGTGTTTTTCTAGTCTGCACAATGCTTAAACACCAATGAGATGGCTGCTGAACCGATCAAAAGACCGGGCTTGGAGACATTCCACAAAGGAAGGGAAGTCATGCCTCGGGCTGGCCGCCGCCTTCGGATGCGCGGAGAGCAGGGCACGTCCCGCTAACGGCAACGCAAACTGCGCGGGGATGCATCGCCTGCTCTGTCGTGCCCCTTCACCTGCCTCGGGTCCCTCACTACACGTCTGCCTCAAGTGATCTCAAAACACCTCACTTCTGAATTATGAGTCTGAGAAGGTCTCTGATTAGAAAACATTAAAACCGAAGCAAGAAACTCCACTATCAACCAGAAAATGGTTGCCAAAAGTCCAAGGTCTTTTTCATCAGATAGGAAACCAAAGACGTTTTCATTCCCTCAGCCTCAACTTTGTTCCCTGGTCTCTGCACTGAAAGAGCCCTCCCCCTCTCTAATTTTCCTCTGAGTTGTAGTGTTCAGTGAATTGTTCGTGAATGCTACTTACTCAGGGGAGCCTTTCCGACTAACTCCAAGGGATTTGGGAGCATCTAGGGACAGAAACTACGTTTGAACAGGATAATTCAAATGTTGTTCTTCATTCTTCATACACCACACTGGAAACTTATTTGGAACATCTTTTACAACAAATTCACATTGAACCAAGCTTTATTTTTGAAATTAGTAATTAATGCAGAATTATGCAAAGCAAAATAAATAATCTAGCTGTGCAGTCAATTCTTTCGTGAAAACAGGGGGGACTTCAGTGTCTAATGCTGCTTACAATCAGCACATCAGTGGAAAAGCAGACTCTGATTTTAACTAGTGCATTGTAAATAAAGTTTATCAGACTTTCAACAGCTTTAAAAAATAATATTTAAGGTGAATTGTCTCCAAATTAATTGGAAGCTACCAAACTCTAAATGCTTACTTTATGCTTGCAGTAAATGTATATCCCAAATTTAGTGTTAACACGACAGGTAACTATTTGAAAAGATTCAGGAACAATGTAAACTTCAAATTTAAGAAACTAAGTACAAATATTTGACATTTGTCTTCTGCGAATTTAATGGGAGTAAGAATTGGGAAGAGATCTGAGAGTCCAGTTTTACACCTCCAAGAAAAATTGTCATACAGCCTGTTCCTGAATAAAGGGTTTAAGGTTAAATATTCAATAGCAGAATGTTAAATAAAAAAATAGATTTCTCCTTTTTTGCCTGCTCATTAGCACAGGCAGTCTTAGTTTGATTTCTTGAATGTATTTACTTTCATATGAAAGTCAGAATAGCCACAAAGTATCAAGAGGCTCTAGACTGTTCCTGAAGTTGCATAGCCTCAGTAAATGCCTTGCAAAAGGCATTACTAATAACGGCAGAGAAACAAATTTTCAGTTGTCAACCTTTAGAAAATAAAAATACTGAGGGGATTTTAGTGACCTAATAATTGTCTACCAGTGTACAATGATTTTTATGGATTTAGATGAGAGCAAGGGCAAATCCTATCTCACACTGGTATTTTGCACTTTCTTCCTTCTTACGTAATGGTGTTCTTCACAAGCAGCACCCTGGTGAGAAGGTGTGTCCAAGACTGTCCATGTTAGGGGAGCTTTTTAATGCATTTCTGTGTGTGCAGTGAGTCTGATTATCAGAAATGCCAGGATACACAGCGCATAAAAGCACAGGAACACATTTATACCTACATATGCAACAGACACATACATTATGGCCAGGAAAAAGTTATAATAATAAGCACCTTTAAGCTTCCATGCTGCAGTGTAGGAGACAGGCTTGTAATATCTGTCAGTGAAGCAACCACTTGGAAAAACTGTTAGGGTTTTTCATTACCTGTAACCATTCTCTCATGTGGGTCATCATTTTATCTGTGTAAAACTTTTCCTATTTTATCAAGAGCTATCGCACATCCAGGGTTTTCTTTTCTATTCAAGAAGTTTTCCACCTTTATGTGAAATGATTTAACTGCATGTAGTTCAAGAGGATTTACGAAGCTGAAAATTAAGCACATCAAATTCTTCCTCTGCATAGTAGTTACCCAGGCAGTTGTGACTGAGCAGAGCAGAGAGTATAAACGTCAGGATGAATTGCCATATTCCACCTAAGTCCTCACGCAGGGAAATACATCTCTCTGGATGTAAACCTTCTAGCTCCAGTCTTTTTTTGTAGTCTGCCCTGCACTTACTGAGAAAAGCCATTGATGTCTATGAGAGTTCTGCCTAAAGATGTAGAGGAATCCTAACACATATCTGTGACCTTACAAAGATTGGTGGGTTTGTGTCGGTAGCTCATGTCTTCAAAACTGTTTCTTGCTATGTAGCAACACCACTTTGACCTGCAATTAAACATTTTCTTATATAATCTGGAAAAGGTACGCATTATTGACAAAACTAGAAGGAACTGAGTACAGAAAGCAGAAAAGGAAAACAAAATTTCATTTTATTTTTACATTTATTCAATGCAGTTCAGAAACAAATATAATATAACTTATTTTACAAAGTTAACTATTAAATATTTTAAAAAAGGGCTTATTGGTCTTTGAGAAGTAGTTTCATATGGGACATGCATGCTAATAGGAAGCCAGTTTTGAATGACAGACACTTAAAAGCAGAAAAATGAGTAAACAAAATTTTCAGACACATTTGAAAAGCTGGCATGTCCTTTCATATCCCTTTATCCAAATGTAACTTCTCCATTTTTCTGCAACTTCCCCTCCCATGTCCACTTTCTAAACTTTAAACTAATATTACAAAATAAAATATTTAGAAATACAAATAATACACCCAATAAAGTACATTAATTATGATGAATGATAACGGGAAAGAGAATCTGGCATAGTTGTCTATGTGGTAAGGATTTTTAACATGGAAGCAATCAAAGATACAGAAAAGTCTTCTCATTACCGACATTGCTGAACTACACACGCTGTGTTGACTTCTCTCCCTTTTTCTGTCAATGCTGGTTTGTTTGCTTCTGTTTGAATCGGTCTTGTTTGCATTGTCAAGGGCACTGCAACTGTTTGTCACTGCTGCCAGGACTCCATTCTTGTCTTCTTCATCATCTTCATCATCAATCTGATAGGCAACAAAACAGCAGGTACTTAAGTGCATGTTTCATCACCTGTTTACTTTAGAGCTGCAGCAAATGGGATTTTTCTCATGACTCCTCCTCTGTCTCACTCCTCGACTTCAAGGACAAGCACTTACATGCACCAGACAGCTCCTTTCAGCTTTCAAAGCCTCCATTTATGGGGAAAACATTGACTTAAGCAACACTGTACAGCAAAAACTTTTGAAGGACTGTCAAGCAAATCTGGATTTTTTCAAATATGGACAAGACACTTCACTTAAGATAGCAGCAAAACCCTGAAATGCACAACAGTAAACTGCCTTCTGCTCAGGGCAAATACTGGCAAAGGTTAGTGCCCAGAAAGGGTGAAGGCAAAGCCCCAGCCTGGAGGTGGAGAAGCTGCCAGACCAGCCAGTTGAGGTGGTTGCACCCCAAATCAAGCACCTCAGGTTACAAGACACTCTCCTGGTGTGCAATTGGCTACTTTATTCTGGTGCTTTGTGATAAAAATCAAGTTACTTTAAAAATAAAGAGGGACAAGCCCCACCCACACCTGATTTAATATTAAATAGCTTGTGATACTTTCTGTCAAGTCCTGAAACCTGTGCTTTAAGTTTAAAATTATGCTAGGGTTAAGAATATTTTTACGTGCTTCACTGCATCAAGACAGGTCTTTGGAGAATGTTGTATAAGCCTTCTGGTGGGTTTTGTTTCTTTGATTAGAAATGGCTCAGAGCCATAAAGTTCATGTATGAAATTTTCACCCTTTGAAGTCAGCGGGTTTTCTGTTACTGACTCAGAGGACACCGGATTAGACATCAGCTGCAGCTTCAGCTCTAAAACTTCCTTGGTATTTCTGGGATATTTAGTTTGGTTTGGTATATTGCAGAGACACCAGCAGAAACAAGCTACTAAGATTGGCTCCAATTTTGTATCTAAACTAAACATTATTATATATTCTTTGAGGAGGGGTCATTTTAATTCAGGTAGGCATATATATCATTTTAATTTTCTCCTGATAATTTTATTACCTCCCAAATCAGTAGGTGGCTTAAATATAAGACAAGTATAAAAGAATTATTTGTGAAATGTAGAATGAAGAATCTCTTTCTTCTGACCAATTTGCTTTTTTCCAGTTGCATCACGAGAAGAAACAGTTTACACAAGGACAAACTTTCGAAAGGTTAATATGTACATCCCTATGTGCAGCCAGACAAAAAGCTCATTTAGAAATATCCCAGCTATTAAAGTCAAAGAAAGCTCATTAAGCCATCTAAGTGGTCTCCATGTCAGTACAGAATTGCTCTTCTGCCCAGGGTATATGTGTATGGAATGAGCCTTGAGTCTTCTTCATCTAAAATTACTGACGCCCTTGAAAATTAAAGTGGAGTCTGGACAATGTCCTCAAACTTCTGTGAATCACTGAAGCAGAACAAATGGAGCTAGAAAAGGGATTATTACAGCTTTCCACTCTCAATTTTTAAAAAAACCAAAAAACTGGGATATTTTATTTGAGAGAGATAAATGTAGCTCAACACAACATATGATCCTAAAAATACAATGACCAAAAAACCTTGGTCATCCTCCACCTGGCCTCCCACACCTCTGCGCGAAAGGCTGGGATAAAAATCTGCCTATAAAGCATTAAAAGGATCAATCCATAAACTCCACTCTGAACCTTAAATAATCTCCAGGGTAGTACTAAAATTCAAACCTCAAGTTTTTACTTGAGACCTGACTACTTTTTAAATATCTCTCTCTTCTGCTTCAAAAAGCTCAGGCAGCTGAGGGGAGTGCTGCGGCTGGCAGAGGAGCCTTTGTCAGCAGCGCCTGGCGCTTGAAATGAGGCACCGGAGCAACAGCCTAACAAATGCACTCAGCACTTCAAAAGCTAATAAAATAAAGGAACTTGACAGAAAATTCCTGACTTTTTTCCCTTGCTTTTATTTTTCATTAGAACATCTGTACTTCAAAACTGTCAGGATTTGGGGCACTGCTCAGTGTAAGAGTCTATTTTTCTCTCAGGTAGGGCTGGCTACAAGTTGTTCAGAATTAGTTTTATTTCAGAGCATGAAAGGACATTGTGTACGTGCCACTTTTGCTTTCCCACAACTGCATGTTAGCAATTCCCAGGAGGCTGATGTGTTATTAGGCTGCTCTTGACTCCTTTCAGCTCCCCAAGGGGCAGTTCTTACTTAAGCAGAAAATACCGTGAGCGGTGCATATGCACAGGATTCTATTTGCAGTGCAACAAGGCAGGGCTCTGGCAAAACAGAGGGAAGTTTACAGCAAAAATGCTGTATCACACAGCTTGGAAAGGAGAGACCTAGTCTGTAAGAGAGCCATACCTGCTAGTTTATAAAAAACTGCAGTCTTATAAAGTGGGTTTATCAAGGGACTTTTCCAGATTGTTATGGAGAACTGAGCATGATGAAAGACTAACCTGGTTTACATTATATCAGAAAAAGAAATTGTGTTGTGAGTGTTCAGCTGTGGCTCCAATTTTAAATGTCATACTAGGTTTTTTCTGGATGACAGCTGTCAATGAGGAAATGGCAGCTGGCACTAAGAAGGGCTGTGTTTGGATACCAAACATCCAGGAAAGGTGCTGTACGTCACCCAAAAAGCACTGTCTATGGCACCTGCTACTGTGGCTGCTGTTTATACTAAGTGTTTGCTGGCGTCCAAGAGCCAACAGAATTGAAGAAAGTTGTCATTTTCACAGGATAACAAGGCTGCTCAAGTTTAAGAATATTTCAGCCTAGAGTGTTGCACACCTGAGTTGCTCATAAAGACTGCATGACGCTTGCACAGAAATTCCACAGATGCAGAACACCACACTTATAAAAGTATTTTCAGTTTTCAAACTGTTCTCCGTCCTGCCTTAAAGCTGGAGGTTTGGGTAAAAGATGGAGGAAACCCGAGGAAGATTTCTGTGCTTTATAAGAGGGCACAGTTAATGCCTTTGTACAAAAGAGAAGAAACTCAGGAGAGGCAAGCTCTCCTTTTTAGCAGCCTGTTGTTATGGAGCTGATGTGAATGGCACATTCTGCCTGACCTTCCTTGCAGCAGGTGGTTCCTCTGCTTTTGCCATTTGCTTTGAAGGTGTCTCTGTGGGTCCTGGTTCACATGATGTGAAACATTGCAAGAGTGTGGATAAGATGAGCTCTTTCACCAGTTTATGTTCTAAACCAGAGATCTCGGGGGCTTCAGAGGGGTTTGATACGCCAGTGCCCAACTTCTTTAAAGAGCAAAGCAGAAAGCAAGTGAGTACAGCTAATTCCTATACAAGAGAGAGGGTGACATTTCCATTTCACCTCCTACATTTACTTACATAATTCTGAGTGCAAATTTTCTATCAGCTCATATGGGAATAACAAACTGGGAAGTGAGATTTCCAATTAACCTGTGTCCACAAGAGAATACGATAATGAGGACAACACATTTACAGTGACGACACTCACACATAAATTGCTAAGCACCTGCTAGACAGTGACATGAGATTTTAGCTGGTATTTTTGTCCTTGTGATGTTTTTGTTTTTACAACGAGAAATGAGAAATACAAGTCAGGTGTGCCCTCCATAACACCCTGCTCAGTAAGCAGTGCTTGCCCTTGGCTACAGTAGGAAAAGGACATGACAGGCTTTTTCCTTATTCTACAGAGTCTCAAGCTGATCTAGGACCAAACAACTGTTCCTTCTCTTCTATCTCTATTTTTGTGGGGGCAAGAAGTGAGTTTGGCTTGCTTGCTCACTCCTGATGCCCAGCAGAAGGCAGGAAACATGCCTGAAGTGAAAGACTACTCCTTTTGGTCATTAAGATCATCACAAAACTTGCCTTTCTCCTTTTACAGCTGTACCTCACCTCCATGCACATTTTTGAAGTCTACAAGTTGCCACGTCCACGCACTAGTACATGCTCCAGACGGAAGGGAATCTGACACAGGCAGGTGAAGGCAAGGGCAGTGTAAGTGCCCTTCGCAGATCCAAAGATGCGTAATCATCCAAGCACTGAAACACTTTACTTTCTTACCCGAACCTCCAAGCAGCTTTTTTTTCCTACTCTATGAGCAAAATGACAACCACTTACTTCACAAGATGGATATGCTCACGGGGAATTGTCACTGATGTTACCTTGCCAACAAAAATTACTCTCAGGCTTTCCACTCAAAGCCTCATTCGAAATGAGTGTTTGCCCATTTGCAGACAATCCCCTGATAGATGTTATCTCATAAAACCCACTGGGTGGCTCAGCTTTGTGTCCATTTTGCAGTCTTTCTCCACACACCTAGACCCAACAACAGCTTTGAACATATTCTTGTGCATTTACAGGACCTATCTTTCATCCAAACAGCCAAAACCTCGTATTAATTGATGAACTATCTAGACATAACACCCCTCCCCCCACACACACATACACATATTGCCCGATCTTCAAAAGCTTTTAAAGCTACTCCACTTGAGCTCAATATCCTGTTTCTTGAGTATATTGAGGAGCTTTGCTTAGGCATTTGTGACGCTCTGTTCTAATTTGGCTTAAACAGTTAACAATCTTTCTTCTTCTGGACACTTATCCCTACAACACTCAACCAAACTTCTTTCTGCCTTTTTATTTTTTCTTCCTGTTACTCTCATTTTCCATGTTTTACTTTTTTCTATTGATCCAGAAATTTCATAAGCTGCTTAAAATTTTCTTTTTTATCATGCATATTAGGTTTGGTTCCATAATTAAAAGCTGCAAGACAATCATCTTTGAGCTTCCTTGTGATTTCTCTTTGCTTGCTTATGAAAGCCCTGTTATACACTGGAGATGGAAGATGTGACAAAACTTCTTCATGAACCTGTCCTCATTATTTCAGCAACTACCAGACTCAAGAATATCTATGTTGATTTCATCCATTTTTATTTTAAGTATATTTCACAGTATTTCAGAGTTGTGAGAAATTCTTTGGAGCCACAAAAAGCACTGTTATAATAATGATGCAGAGGGGAAAATGGATCCCAGTCTGGCTGCAGGGGCAGCTGATGAAAGAGAAGGTGAAAGCAGAAGGCTACGGGGACCTGACAGCCCCAGCACACGAAGTCGTCTGCCAGGAGACTGACTCATGTCCCATGCATGTGCAGGTTTCATAAATGGAATGTGATAAACTCTCTTTTTTCCATATTGCAATAGGATCAAGTCACCAAGCTCAGCCTAATTTTTGAACTGTCAGTAAATGCTATTCCCTGGAAGAAGTGCCTGTGATTTTTGTGATACATCCAGAACATTGATAAATGGTCATAAAGCCCCTGCCAAAAGAGAGAAGGATGGGTGCTTCAGTTTGTTTGGTCTCTTCCAAAAAAGCTCCAGGTATACAAATATTTTTTCTTTATGTTTGTTATGTTTCCCTGTCCTAATTCTAAAAAAGAAACTTCCTTAAATACATTTACCATTAGTGCTAAGAGAATTCATTCTATTTAGCAGGTGTAATTTAAACCCAGTTTGTAGGACAACATCCAAATAATTAAAATACCTTTGGAAGTTCCTTTGAGCTGAGTTGGTGCAGAGTGCAGAAATGAGTCACAGCATACTCTAGCAGCGCTCCAAAGATGAAGCTGAAGCAGATACCAAGGTACACATCGATTGCCTTAATAAAGCAATTAGCATTTGGGAGTGAAGTCCTGGCTCCCATCATCAGTGTTGTCATCGTAAGGACTGTGGTGACACCTGCGGAATGGAAAAATGTTCTGGTAGAACACAGACAGCAGTGAGGGCCTCTCCTGCAAGGGCCCTACTGCAGGAGAGTTTTCCCTGGACCTGAAACTCCTAGGATGCCATAGCATTTAATGGGTCATGTTTCAGGAAGAATACTTTCAAATTAACTTGTAATTCTGAAGTTAAATGCTTAAAAACAGTAATGGAAAATGTTAGCAAAGCTGAGAAGATTAGAAATTAAAATGAGAGAGATTTTGGTGTCATGGAATATATATTTATGATTAACACATTATTGCAAATCTATGCAAAACTCCCTTTAATATATTCAGATATCATTTTGCTCAGTGTGGTTGCCCACTGGCCTCATTCAACGTGAAATCCTTCTTTATTCCCTATTCTGTAGGAGTGGTTTTTCCATCCCACCTGCAGCCTGATCAAACCTGATTTGCATTCCTTCCCTTTCAGAATATCCTTTATTTGAAATTAATTATATTTAATCTCTTATAATTCTCTTATTATTCATGTGTTAATTAGTATGTATCATTAGACCTCACAAAAGCCTAACAATTCTGTCTGTGCATGCCATGTATTTGAATATGTTTAAATTATTTCCAAAATGACAGTTTCTTGCTTTGCTTTCAGCAGCCTCCCCTGCCTATAGGTCTCCTTCCTGTAGCTGCCAAAGGCGTGTTTCTTAGTTAAAGAATAGCAAGGCTTTAAGGGGAATGCACACGATGTACTGAGTATGGCAAAACCAAAAAGTAATTCCATAAAACTCAGAAGTGTTTGCAGCTTCAGGAAATGGACGCCAAGTAGGTGCAATAAAGAAGGCATCTTAATGATCCCACCCTGAGTTTGGGTTGGTTTATCAGCTTCTCACCTATGCAGATTCTGGCTGGAACCGATGACTGGCTTATCCAAAACGATACCCAGGAGAGCACGACCAGTAGGATTGATGGTACATATGTCTCTAATATGAAATACAAGATGTTTCTCTTCAGTTCAAAGTGAAACACTAGTTTTGGGTAACGTCCTGTGGAAGGAGCAGGGAAAAAAACATTGTGAAGGTGCAATTCATTAAAAGATCTTTGAAATAACAACCTGTATTACTTTGGTGCACTACAATGCAGTAAAAGCTTAACAAACAAGCTTGTAAAAATTAAACACGGCACTGAAAAATTCAGATTGAAGACTCTGAACTGAAGGAAACAATCAAATATGTAACACTCAGTAACCATATCTAGAATTTTATTAAGACACCTTGAATTGAAAATTAAATGAGGATTAGTGAAGTAAAAAATAAATCCATCAATGCATGAAGAGGATATTTCATTATATAACAGAAGGCAAGGAAATTTGAAATCGCATCTGGATTTAGCTGTCAGTATTCGTAACAACGAAGGAGCTACTATATGAACTAGAGTGGTAAGGATTTTCATTTCATGAAGTTGGCATGGGTTCTTACTTTTAGCTATCTCACATATCCAGTTAATTTTTCTTTTCTTTTCATTTACTATTGCTCAAGATGTGAATTGAGGGTACCTGCTGTGATATTGCTGATCTACCTCTTATATTCCACTTAAACCCAGGCAGTAGCTTTGATCCTCACTATCTATTTTTCCTTTGTATTAGTGCATGACAGTGTTTGTGTTGCTCTGAGCAGTGTCGCTGTTGGGGCACAAATTATTTGCTTCTAAGTGAGTGATTTCCAGAAGATGAACTTTTTGGATCACAGAGTCAAATACAGAATTGTGTTTCATGAGGGGAGAGCACACTCCTAAGCAAAGCCTTAATTTGTTATCCAGCTCACTAACTGAGCAAAATTTGGCTATGTTGAAGCACAGGATCTGAAACTGTCACCAGTTCAATGCATTACGGGAAAGCAAAATCTTGCTTTTAAAATGGGCAGAAAAGACTTCTTTTCTGAAGTTCCAGGTTCCAAATTAAGTGTTATTAGTTTTTTACAAAATCACTTTAACACCATTTGCATGTCAGTGAAATATCAGTGAGAGATTAATGCTCTCTAGTCAGACACCTTTGGCTTCAGCTATTTTAATATAAAACCTATTCTCTGGCACCAATGTTTGCTTCCAATGCTGCGTGCTGCAAGTCAGGACAGAACTAGAGAACAGTGAATTCACTTTAGCAACAACATAGGCACAGACAGGCTATTTGAGCATCCCTCAGGTGTGCTGTGAGACACAAAGAGCATTTTTAAAAGCTTGAAGTGCAAGCAGTGGATGCCAAGAAATGTCTTATTGCTCCCAGACGAGAAAATGGATGGCTAAATTTCCATTTTTAAAAGCACTGTATATGTTGCATCAAGAGAACAATAACAGGATTTTTAAAAACAGAAAGAATTGCAAGATTATGTAGTCTGACCCTAATCACAAGCCACTAAATTTCCTTAATTATCCCTTGCTTTGAACTCAATCATTTTGGTTGGAATAGAGCCCACCTTTCACACAGACATGAAGACTTAGTCTGAGGATATCTAGACACACAGCACCCACCATTTCTCTCAGCAAATAATTCTGTTTGCTAAGAATGAATGCCTAATTTCTAATATTAACTTGTTTTCACTTTTCTGCCACATTGACCATCTCTTCCCTGCTGAACTAAACAGTCCTCTGGTAAACAGTTCTTTCTCCTTCCAAAGGGAAAAATACACTGTATTTAGGGTTCTTCTTTGTAAATTCAGTATATTGAGATCCTCAAGTGTCTGACTGAAAGAGAGGGTACAAACATTACACTTCAACTACCTCCATGAGGCAAGAGATACAGAGATGTTTTACACCATTATCATCATTTATACGTGAAAAGAGGGATGTTACACCAGCATACCCCTACCAAGGCTGTGATTTTTACCAATACAGTCATTTCAATAAATGTCATTTTGCTCACCAAAACTGATTTTAAGTGTATGCAGGCCAAAGAAAAGCACTCAAAAGTCAGGGAGTGAAAAACTTACGGATGACTGTGCAACCTTACTGCCTCTGTCTGCGCTCATCCGTGCTCTGGAGTGAGCGCAGTGCTGTGGAAAAGCCCTGAGTCTGTACCACAAAAGGCTACACACAGAGCATATTTAGGGACAGAGAACCGGATAGCCCACAAAAGCTGTTTGTGCTGTGTTTCTGTGCTGACCACAGGGAAGGATGTGTTGCCACATGCCCAGCAAAGGGGAGTGAAGAGACCAGACCATCCTTCCTGCAGAGTGCCACAGGCACCTGGGATTTCCTGTGCTTCAGCCTTAGAAAAACTCGTTGTTAAGAAGGAGAACTCTGAAGCAGCCAATAAAGCTATACAATAACACCCTCTCCTTGTTAGTGCCCTACAACTGTATCTCTATTTACCTCAGTATAAAAGTCTGTGTCCATGGGAAGGTAGTTCAAAATATCAAATTTAAAAGCAACCATTTGCCACTTTGCTGCAATTTCCAGGTTTAGACAAGTCCTTTGAATATTCTGGTGTTATTATTTTTTCTGATGCCAGAAGTTCCTGAAGTAATGTGAACAAAGAGAGATTTAACAGCTTATAGCTGAGTGGCTTTTTGGGGAACAAAAAAGAGGCATTTCTCTAACCTTAAGGCTTTCTTCTTGCCAGAATCTAAAGACACATCATGGACATGATAATAATAGTGTCAGCATTTCTCTAAAGAGTTCAGAAGAGCTTTTATAACAGAAATTTTGAAGCAACCTATACATAGAATTCATCAGAGCTCCTCCTGTAATAAACTGAAGGAAGCAGTAGTCAAGAAAAAGTATTCATTGCATACTTATCATGCTAAGGGTACGAGCAATGGGATAAAATGAAGATACGGAAATAATGCAGTTCCTTTTCCATCTACACCACACATGCACCAAAGTTATCATCTTTAAAAAGAACAGATTTGCTGCTCCTGTTGGATGAGCTGCATATGAGAGAGTAATGCTGTATCTCATTGCCTTTGACTGGCACATCTGAGACCATGGTGCCATCAGTCAGATCAAAATTGAAACAGGTTCACAAAGTCCTAGTCCTGACTTTACTAGAGTTAACTCAAGTACAGCTCAAATTAACTCCTCAAAACTGTCACGTTTGCCACTTGCTTGACAACAAAATACTTGTATTAAAATGAAAGTATGTTTTTTCATTCAAGTTTCTGGCCCGTGATGAGTGTCACCTGAGTGTGAGACTGCTCTGATTTAAATTTGTTAATGTGATGGAAATAATTTCTGTGCAGATAGCTAACTGCAGCAAAGGCACAGCATTAGCACATACCAAAGTATTGAAATACTCTGTGTAACAGTTTCTCAGATGAACCTGAACTTAAATGACTGTCAGTACATACACTCTAAACACACCAGAAGATGAGGTATTCTACTTAGGTGACCCCACAGCAAAAGAACATTAAGCTGAGTAATTCGGACTTTATAGAATTTACCAGAGGGCAGGAGTACAGAAGCAGACAGTAGCTCTACCTGGTAGATGAAGAACAAACCCAAAAAGCAGATGATGGTCTCCACACCCAACATTCTCTACTGCTAAGTACCCTAGAAGTAGAAAAAGGTCCAGCTGACCACTTTCATTACAGTGTCATAAAAATTGTACCAGCACAGGCTGTTTCTCAGTAGCTGCACAGGTCTAGGTCTAGGTCTGAGTCAGACCCTTCTGAAGGCAATAAAAACTAGTTTATGTCATTTTATAACTTGCCATTGAAGTTTGGCTTTTGGCTTTTAAAATTATATTCTAATTCACGGTTCTGATTATAAAATACTTTGTATAGACTTGCCACTGATGATTCTATCAACAATGACTATTGCTGCACTGCTTGAGAAATATATAAACCTAAACAAGCATCCTTTTCACCCTAGGTCGTTCATTTTCTGATTATCCCATTTTTCTATGGCATCTGTTCCCAGCTGGTGGCAGGATGCTGCATCTTTGCTCTTTTCTGCAGCGTCTCTGCCCAGTGAATGGTCCCAGCAGAGGCAGCCAAGGAAGGACTGATTCTCTATAAATGCTGTCACCACTTCCTAATATCCACTCTAAGTGTTTTGGGATGGGACCATCTTCCCCACAACCACTTCCTGCAGACTTTCTGCTGAACTCTACCCCAGTAAAAAATTGCTCCACATCACTCTTTATGTAAGAAGCACTTTGGTGTCCTGCACAGGGTTGTGCAGCCAGGCACAAACAGCATCCTCTTCTCTCTCATGAGTTATTTATGCTAACCCCTTGGGTGGCTGCTAAAATGTGTGATGTACAACTCACACAAGCACGTCAGTGTAATTCTACCAATACATCATTTTCTTCTCATCTTGTGTCTTTTAAGGGCAGATGACAGGAGAGCTTAAAATAGATTTTACTGGTTTAACTCCACATTGAAAATGTAGTTTTCAGTATGCAATTTTGCTGTTGCTTGTTTACAATGAACATAGGCAGTGAGAAATCAGTATGTCCCCACTTTTACACAATAAATAAGTTGTGCAGCTGAAATGCAATTCTCTGCTGCAGGATGCTAAGAGTGCCAATACAAATTTATAATATGTTATTACAGATCCTTTGCCCCTCCCTCAGAGAAAAAACAGTCTTCTGTCCTTCATAGTCCAGATCTTACAAACTACTTCTTTTCTTACTGCCTTTTCAGAGGTGAACTAAAGGAAATGAAAGTTCAGGCTGGGCTTCTCAACATGTGTTTAATCTTCATGAAAATGCTTTACAAAAAATAAGTTTGAAATTCAGATTTCCTAAGAATGAAACAAACCCTTTCATGTAGTGCATGTGTGCACATATATTTATCCACTTAGCTTACCCAAAAGAAAAAAAAACAAAAACAAAACAAAACAGACAAACAAAACAAAACAAAACAAACCAAAAAAAACACCAAAAAAAAAAACCAAACCAACAACCAGAAAAAATTGTGCCACAGAAAGTTTTCCAAGTGTTCAGGTGTATTTATGTCTATGTAGTAAAGAACTTCAGAGGAGTTAATAAAGAATGCCTCCTAATATCCTTGATATTCTTTCCATTCATTGCATTTCCATGTGAATTTATGTTACTGCAACTTTTTCAATGCAATTTCCAAAATTGTTTCTTTTCTAAACTGTTCTACATTGCAGAAGTATCTCAGAAACAACACATGATGGAAAACTTTTCAACATCAGCTCAAGTGGAAAAGCTTGCTTACAAAGAGGGATGCTATGAGCTCAGATAGGTAAATTGAACATAACACAGTAACAGATAAATATGCATATGAAATTGTTTGAATCTTAGGTGAAGCTGACTGAAGACTCATCAGGTAAGATTATTGCTGGATACAGCTCTGGGATTCTTTGTGAGCCCTGTATGGCAAAGAATATGTTCTAAGAAATAACAATTGGAGAGCAATTAGACCATAGAAGAACTGATAAAGGGAACAGGGGAAGTTATTCAGTGCACCATACCTCAAAAGGTATGGTACTGAAAAAGCCTAGAAAAACTTGATTATTGACTAAATAATCTCCTGAACATTGGGAAATTGCAGATGAGCCTGCAGGACAAAGCAAGGAAGTGCTCCTATTTAGAAAGAGACCATGACTGACAAACATACACTCTTACACAAACTTTATATAATCTATATCTATAGTTTGCACATATTTTGATTTCAGGTCACTAATTATAAATGACAGCAACTCCTCACTAGCTTAGTTGTGACGTCCCCCCTGAGAAGCTGATAACAAGCAGTGGCCAGGGGACCACAGAGCTTCAGCACTGCACAGCCACACAAGGGCTGAAGGGCCTCTAGCCCAAGGAGGCTAAAGCAGGATTTGAGACAGACATCAAAACCCTGGCAGTGACTGCAGACAAGAACAGCAGCCAGCTCCCTTTGCAGTCTTTTTAACAGAGCAAATATCTTGTCTTTGTGCATCAAGGAGCAGAGATTTAATTTATGCTTCTGTCTCTTCTTTCCTTCTGTTCTGCCAAAATAATACCATTTGAATATGCCAATTTGTTGACTTGACATTTTCAAAGTGGGGAAGTGCAGCGAGAGCCCTGCCTGCCTGACATGTCTCTCCCTGCCTTCTGGGCTGAAGACCCAGCATTAGACTAGACCTGAGCAAGCTGAGCCTCTTCACCCCTGCTGCTGCCAAGGACTTGACAGGAGCGCTGAGCAGTGAGAGCGAGACTTAAGGAAAGGTGCAGGGAAAAAAGCTATCAACATCCAATCAGCATGAAGTTCTAAATTATGTTTTTGCTTCCCTCACCAAGTAAAAATGGAAATGGAGATTAATTAGCTATTGTTTGCTGTGAAAATAGAAGCATTTATCAAGTGGGAACACATGGGGTCTGTCCTGTGCCCACAACCGTTCCCTAACATGATGACATACCACAAGCGTGCTATGAGTGGAGTTAAGTTAACATATTGGAGAAGAGGATTAGAGTTCAAAAATATCTCACCAACTATCATAACCCAAGTAAAACAATGGAATTCAAGAAGTATGAAGTCCTGCACTCAGATGGGAATCACCAGCTCCCAGAGCTCAGGAAATATGTGGTTACAGGGCAATAAAGGAGTCATAAAACTAGGAGGAATCACTAGTTGAACAAGGTCAAAAATGCATTATCATTTTCTGCAAGAAAGGCAAATATCAGCCTAAAATGGATAAAGGGGAACAGATTTCATGGAACACATTAAGTAAACCCTTCCATCCTCAGAGGATACCTGATGGGAACAGGGTACCCATTTTTGGGTGCTGCATATCAGGAAAGAGATGAGAACCAATGGAAGAACAATAGCAAAGACTGTATCTAAAAAATTGCTTATATGAAATAAAAAAGAGCAAAATTGCTGGTCTAAGAAAAGACTATCAGTCTTGAAACAGTGAAAAGGCTGCTGAAAAACAGCAGGACATTTGTCTTCAATATCCACATAATGGGTTTGAAATGCAGCAAGGGAGATCAAGATTAGACATGAGGAAAATATGCGTGTAATAAACACCAGGAAAAAAAATCATCTAGGGAGACTGTGAAGCAGACGCTTTGGAGGTTTGTCTGACTTACTCCTAGAAACATCTGTCAGGAAGTAGGCTGCAGATATAGATGACCTTGCCTTGTGACATGAGAATAGATTAAATGAATTTTTTAAATGTATTCCAGCCTTATTTCTATGATTATTTACACAAAAATCTACACTGTAACATTCCTTCATTGCTTTAATGTTTTTCCAGTAAGAAAAGAAAGCTTTTTATATTAGTATTCATTACTCTGAGAATGCAGGTGGTGTTGGCTGGACAGCTAAAGTAAAAACCCAGCATCCACTGATACAGATAATACGGTTTGGGAGTCCAAGAGTTTATCAGTGTATCAAGAATGAGGACTATAGTTAAAGATATGTAGGAAATGGTTCTAACAATTTAATTACCCATGTCCAAAGTGAAATTATTCTGTACCAAAACAAAGTCAGCACCAAACCCTAGCCAGAAATCTAGCTAACATTATTCAAAGTGACTTACTATTATGTGATTACAGTAATGTGATTACTATTATGTGATACATGCTGTTCTACAAACAAGATTAATCCACAGTGTCCTTTTCTTAAATTTACTGAAGTTACTTATGCAGGAATTTTGCTGACTGCATTTTAAATTTGGCTCTGTCAGTGGCTGTACGTGCACTTGGGTTTTGCACTGCTGTACAATATTTCACTTGCACAGCAGCTGTACTGGCTGTTCAAGTTCACAGAGTATCAAACCCTGATTGCTTTTTTTGCTGTGTTAGGAAATACTACACACAGCTCTTCTCTCATAACTTTAGCTTTAGCCCTTTGAATTGTAGTGGTTATAAATAGCTGTTATTTAGAATGTAATTGTTATTTACAAGAGACTCTCATATCTATTAATGGCACTGAGGAAATGCAAAACATCATTTTTCATTTCAAAATTGATTAGACAGCTCCATAATCTGGTTGCTTGTTTCTTTTAATATGGCCTACAGTAGGAACTGCTTTCCAAAAAATCTACAGAAAATAGCACCTAGTTTAGAATGACTCTATAGAAGATTAAGAGGATTAGGAGATTAAATTTTAAAAGTACTGCATAGCACTTGATAACATGGCTTTCTTGAACAGGAGACCTGAAACAAGCAGGTGTGAGAAATATTAATCAAATTAATTTGTGTGTGTTAAAGTGTATAATTAAAACAAAAAGTGGCTTTTGACTTCATACATATGATTCCTGCCAACACAAAGGGAGGAAGACAGCATCATTTACTTGAAGAAGAGTACAGTTCATCTGATCATGCCTCTTCTACTCTAATTGGAAATTGGTTTCAGTCTATTTAGTTAAAACAAACAACAAACAAAACCAAAAACCAACCAAACAAAACAACCAAAATTTTTATGTCTTTAAAGTCCTGATTCTGTGATAGAATGGGATAGGAATTAAGCAAGTTTCCTCTTCCACTTTCCTGTATGGTGAACAGGTCCTAATACCCTTCTGGGCAGAACAGCAGTAAAGGATTATTCTTCTTTGATTGAACCTGATGCCGCTTACCCAGAAGCTGTAAAGAGGGGGAAGGCAAGAAGATGTCACTTACATAAGTAGCAAGAAAGTCTGTGATCCTAGAGCCTGCTGGTATGTATTTAATTTCTACTTTTACATCCATTTAGAGAACTTCGATTTTTTTTTTAGCCTGAATTAATAACTGAAATTAGATCACAGGCTTCTCTGTGTTGTGTTACTAAAGCAGAAATACCCAATAATGGAATAGAGAAACTATTTAGGTGATTCAGAATTAGAAATGTCCTCTGGTGAAACTGCAGTTTTGAAGGATGTGTGTCTTGATTTAAAGATCACCCCTTGAGTGGGTGTGCTGACTTGAGCAGAAGAGAAACCAGGTACACAGTGAAGAGCAGCAATGAAGGACCTGAGAGTAACTCAAAGAACACAAAGGTTTGGCAGGTCTTGAACTCTCTGAAACCCCTACCAAAATCTCCAGAAAATAAACAGGAGCACACTGTTCCCTGAGGTTAAGCCCTGCAGTCAGAGGAAACTTTCTACAGCAGTTTCCTAAGCTCAGCACATGAGCAGGTCTGTGGGAACGTTCCTGACCCTTCCCTGGGCAGAGGAACCTCAAGTCCAGCAATCTGCTCCCTGCTGCCCAGCAGGCTGGGCAGGGGCTGCCATAGAAACAGAGCAACTCCTACAAGCAGTAGCCATGAAACTCAAATTCCTGCAGCTGTTAAAGCACCCAGCATATCCTTGGAATTTCCACAGAGGAACAGAGGCTTTTGACTTGCCTTATAAAGCCAGAATGGCTGATCTGAGCTGGGCACCCCGAGGTCCCTGGTCTGTCTCCAATTTAAACACCCAATGACATGCTCCTCTTCCCTCACAAGAGCTGTCCTGGACATTATATGGAAGGAGCAGTAGATTCTTGTTTATAATTCTTTGGATAATGTGCAGCCTCCAAGAAAATGCTCAGTCTCTGCTTGTAACTAGAAAAGTATTTATGGCTTCAAGAATGTCATTCTTAGAACATGAAAACTCTCATCCTAACTGAAAGCAGTGTGCTCAGTTCCTTGATGCTGCTCTGTTTCCAAAGCCGTAGCTCAAACTGCACCTAGAAAGGGTTATAAGGGTGTTTTTACCTGTCTCATACACAGCTTCAGTCACAGAGGTAAAGTGGTCTTCTACTGTGTACTGTGCCAGCTGGAGCGTGTCCAAACCTCTAACTGAATCATTTCCTCTGGTCCAGTAAAATATGACATCATTGATGTTATAACCCCCTGTAGCGAGACACAAGCCAACAACAGTGTTTATTTTACACAATAATTAATTTGTGTTCAGCCACTTATGGTTCAGCTGTTTCTTATTTCTGTGCCTGGAAGTACAATTAGACATAAACAATGATGGCTTTTGGCAGATTGTAATGCCTGTTCACGACAAAATTTCCAATAACATGCAAAGTCTTCTAAGTTAAAAGCTGACATTTTTGGAGGTGGTCTTTTTATATCTTCTATTTCAGTATAGAAGATAAACTAATAAAATAGATTAGTTCCACCTGGTACTCTAAAGGCAAAAGCTACTGGGCTCTAAGAAAATAGAGCTTGTATGAATTACTGCACTTGCCAGCATTTTGACTACACATGAAATGTGCCATGTGTTGCATCCCAAGATGCTGTTTCTCGTTTGGTCCTCATTCCCGCAGAGATGAAGGGGTGAGGAGAGCAGCAGAGCTGCTGCTCACTGGCGCTGTGCTCCGACCTGAGCTCGAATCATCACCTGGGACCAGGTTCTGGCTTAGGAGCTCGGATACTTGCCAAGGACACCAGCTTGGAAGCCGATATTCCTGCAGGCTCAACAGCGTGGCATGCTTCAGGGGCCCCAGGAGGTTTGCTCTTAACCTTCAAGTAGTAATTAGGAGCTGGATGCATCATCTACCAGAAGGCAACTGTATTTTGCACACACTTGTCAATGTGCAGCACAATCACAGCGAAAATACCTCTGTAGCTTTTCTCCATTATATAAAAGGCAGCCACTTTGCAGGCTAGTGTATATCATTAATTCAAGATTATGTTAATGTAATTTACATTTTAACAGGGAGCATTTGAACATCTTTTTTCTTTAGCTTACTTAGATCAATCATTCTTGTATTTGACAGATTTATATTGTGCAAGTTAATAGCTCAGCTTAGGGAACAGAAATATGAGCAGATGATTATTTTTAGATTTCAGTCAACTGTAAGTAAATTACAGTGAGACAATAATGCAATACATTGCACAAGGGTATATGCTGCAAAAAGAACAAAGCCCTAGAATCACAGAAAAAATAGATTTATTAAAACAAAAACAAAACCAAAAAAAGGGTGCCTTTTAATATTTTTAAGTTATTGGGTTTTTTCTTGAAATGACAAAACAGGACTGATTTCTCCAGCCATCTTATGTAGGAAAAATAGGGGTTCAGAAATTTTATTGTACAGAAACACTGGGCAGAAACACCTATTAAATGACAATTTCACCTGAAAACTCTTTGCTCATTCTTTACATGCAAATTTTCTTTTTTCTATCACTGGCAGTTATACGATAAGGTATCATGGCCTGGAATCTCTGGTCACATTATGACATTTATAGCAATTAAAGCCAAAGCTCTTTTGTGTCAAAAGACTAATCAAAAGCATACACAACCAAGCCAAGTTTTCAATTCCCTAAAACTACATGCTGGGAAATTTCCCAGATTTGGGAGATGTAAAATAAAAGTAACATTTTCTATAAACAAATTATTGCATTGTCCTTAGTCTAAACAAGGAGGTTCATAGAACCAGTTTTTATGCATGACTCCAGCCATGGATTCATTTACTTCCTTTCAGTATAAATAAACTGCAGATTATTAAATAAAGTCCAAAGAACTAGAGAGTACCACAGTAAATTCCTTTTTGTTTTTATAAGGTATTCTGCCTTCCAAGTTGTGTGAGATGGGAGAAGCTCTTTGTGCCCACAGAAGTGATAACAAGAATATCTTGAAACAGAGGTTATGTTGCTTTTGTTCCAAAATATTCTCATTAGCTGAACAATTAGTAGGTTTTGGTGATACTTCCTATGAAAATTCTTTGACAATAATAATTCCAAAACTCTTCAGAAGAATTTTTATTGAGAGAGCCTTCCCAATAGTCAGTAAAGTTAAAAAGCACAGTGCTCCCTCTGTGTAAAGTTGTTCTTTATTCAGGGGATTAATATTATACTAATTATAAAATGTTTCAAAAGTTTATAGAGGCAAAATCCTTAAGACCATGTTATTTGGCTTTTACAAGTAATCTCTATTCTCTTTATGTGACACTGAATTTTTATCCTAACTAATTCCTCAGGCCCAGAACATCTCATTCCTGTGCATTGTTCATACAGTATGAGCTGCTAATGTCAACAGGGTTAACTACAGGAATAGTAAATTCAGGATTAAACATTCATAATGCCTAATATAAATTAGTTTCTTTACCTTTCTGTTGCTAATTTTAATTTTCACTGATTGTCAAGCACAAGTTAAGTGCCTTCACATGGCTCTTCACTGAATAAATGGTAAAGGACAAGTTCAAAAAGGAAGTAAAATTTCAGAGATGGGCCCGAGACATGAATATGTATTTGGACTGCAGATTTGTGGGGGGGAAATGTGAGGACAAACCCTTCAGCCCAGCAAGGATGAATGGTGGTGTTCCCTGGCACACGGCAGAGAGCAGGAACCCCCGTTGGCAGCACCAACCAAGACAGGACCCCTCCAGCTTCCCAAATGTCACAGCACCTGTATCAGCAGAGACTCAGAGGGGCGAGTCTCTGTTTCCCAACATATGCCAGCATTACCTTCTAAAGTGTTGCAATAACAGGGGAAAAAACCAATAGGCATGTTGGCCAAAATGTGGTTTGCTATGTAGAAAGTGCAAGACAATTAAAGTTACTAATTAGCAATAGCAGAATAGAATGTTGGAAAGGTCGCTGGGGATGCTTTATTGTGTAAAGCCATTTCTTCATAATATCATTACATATTTGTCTTTATATTAATAATCACTTAATAAAGGCTTAACAGTTTGTTTCAGCTCAAATATTTGCTATAGATTTTACATTTTATTTATAAACATCAATATTTGTGCAGAAGTGTATGCCTGCATTCACAATTCTTAAGCCCAGGTAGGGGTCTTGGCAAATAGTATGCTAGGATGATGACATTATTCACCTATAAATTAACATAGCTTATCACATGGGGAAACAAACCCCATTTCCAGCCTACCCAAAAGAAAGCATTGCAGTGCACTGACCAAAAAGGGCCACAGCCCAAGGCACACTCTTTCCTTTTTGTCTTTGTTGCTTCTATCTGTTTTCCTCAAAACTAAACACCAGTGTAATGGGAGCATTTGTTGTGACATGACTGAGTTTTCCCCTTGGACAGGAGACACTTGTGTGCTGTTGAAAAAGCAGATGGAATTAATCTGAAAAATGCTTGGTTTTAATTATAAGGGAATTCTCCTTTTTACTTTTTTTAATCCTGTCAAATAAATTGTAAATTCCTGTGGGATATATTTCATTCTGGAACTAGAGAAAATACTAAATGACTCATTAGGCAGTGCTGTTGATTTAAATTCATACACATTGATTTACCAATATGGTCTTCCAAAGGAAAATAAAGATAAATCCCAATTCCAATTCAAATCACTGTTTGTTAAACAGATCTCATAACACTGCTCATCCTTCTAGAAGGATGCATGTGTGATGAAGGTTTTGGGTTCATTTCCTTTGTGTTTCTGTCTAAAATGAAACTTTGTGGCAATCTAATTGGTCATTAACAACCAGAGATGAAGAACACACACATACACTTCTGAAAAGACACAGAATAAAACTTGACAAGTACTGAAAAGCCTTCCAAAATATTTTGAGCATATATTGACACATATTTTAAATCTATTTTTTCATCTTACAGAACCAGTTATTCTTCTATGTTTTCCCATGCAAAAATTCTTTTCTAGAATCTTGTCATATGAATAATAGCAAACATTTAACTACAGAAGTGCATGTTAGGGTGTTTGCAAAGTAAGCATGTCTACAAAGTATTAGAGAACATATTTTAAAGAAAATATGAGGATATTGATGGATAAAATGAAAAAGTATATTTACTCTTGTCCATCAAATGATGACATTTTTCCCAGGGCACTGACACAGAGACAATTAAGTAAGTCAGAGCAAGATCTGAAAACAGTAACTTATTAAATATGAGCTATACGCCTTACAAATAAGCCTCATTTGAATTTCTTTCTTTCCTAAAGGAATTGTATCTCAGGGGGGAAAATTACATACTCTCTAAAAGGGAAAAAAGAATAATCTCATCTGTGCTAGAAAATGCATGCTCACAGAACTCCCTCTGAAGACCGAGAGAGTAACTGCAGGATGCACTGCAAAACCAAGCCTGTGGGAATCTCCTGGCATTTTGCTCAGTCATGAATTAGCACTGCAGCATTTCAGCACTGCCATGCTGTTTTCAGCGATGTCATGTGCACATCCTTGCACACAGATACTACTGTAATTCAGCAGGACTGGTCACATAATGTCCCTCGCCTTTTAAGAAAATTCCAGCCACTCTGGTAATATCGAGCAGAAAAATGTCACAGATATTTTTTTAATTGCATTAAAAAAATAAGGATTGTGAGTCTTACAGCTTTCCAGTTGCAAAGTACATGTCTGCTTATCCATCGGATATTTAGTGAGATCCATGCTGCATGAAACAGTTGTGGTGATCCTTGAGGAAAAATAAAACAGTTCTGTAATTATTAACGGGACAAAATTGTTCATCAGTAAAAATTAAAAATGCCATGTATCTTTCTTGAAATAATATTTTCAGCCTAATATCTATTGTGAGGAATAAAAAAATCTATTATTTAAGTATCTAATGTACAAGATTAATACCATCCCAAATAGAAACCACTGCAGAACAGCTGAGTTCAGTGACAGTGTAAAAAGGCCACCCTTTGCTCCCTTCTCACTTACAGTGCACATTTTCCTATGTTATTTGCAATATATGTTAAGATTTTATTACATTCATCAAAACCTTTCACGAAGGGTAATCCACAATAAATCATGCAAGTCAATCATCACAGCTTGCTTTCCCCTGTGATGTCTTCACTGCAAACTGGAATGGCAACACACAATTCCTGTGTTTGGTCTGCATGAAAGCAAAAGGGTCTATTTAGGGAAGAAGATCTATTATTAAATTTAAGAATTTATTCTTATTGTTCAAGAACATGACATATTCATAAAACTACAAGACCATGCATATTCTACTTTTACAAACAGAACCATTTTCTTAAGCAGAACCTGGAAAGTTTAAAGCATAAGTAGATGCAATCATAAAGGCTGATATGTGGTATTTACATACCTTATAGCATACAAGACTGTTCCATTAGGGTATATCCTTATGAGACGATTCTCAACAGTGACATCATGAAGAAAAGACCTTTTTGAATCAACTATGAAGGTATCTGGTACCCAAAGCATTTCCACGAGTCGACCATCTAAGCTCAAACTCTTATTACCATCAAAACAAAGTCTCTCATCAGTCCATCGCTGCCTTAGAAATATGGTAGCTGTGTAGTCCTGAAAGAAAAAAACAAAATTATCATACAAAGGGAGCCTGTGCTGCATTCTCTTTTACAGAAGTATATGGAAACAGCTGCTGGGCACAAACTGTGACTCTCCATGTCCCTGGCACTCCAAGAGCAGTTGTACTGAATCTTGTACTGCCAAATTTTCTAGCACTGGATGTTAGGTTAGTAGATTTTTGTTCTTATGGTCATTTACAGTAAAAGCTGATGGCCTAAGTCTGGGGCTATAAATCAGCTGAAGTCATTGGAGCTTTGTAAGCAGATAATCTGGCTCTGTAAACCTTTAAGTTTTAGAATGATTTATGTAAGTGGTTCCAAACATTGTTTTGTTCACATAAGCTAATAAATAAAGAATTTTTTAAAAGCCAAAGTTGAATAAATTCAGAAAGACAAAAGAAGCTAGTGAAATAAGAAAGTAATCTTTTAGCACAAATTCTCCTTTTAGCATCACAAAGGAAACAGTGGTACCAAATTTATCAAGATCTTGAACATAGCACTCAGTTCAATTCCCCTTCCATTTAGATATGCTTTGCAGTCCTACATTAAGATCACACTATTTCTTAACACTTTTAAAACAACTTTTGATTGTATCGTGTGTTTTTATCAAGATTATACATTCATCTGAAGTTCTGACCTTATTTCCCCTTTCTAAATAGTAACTAATAATTACTAATTACTAATACACTCATATCCAATATCTGATTAATGATTTTTTCTTTTTATTTCTACATGCCAATGGAGGATCTTTAAGTAGAAAAGTACATTCCATTTCATAGTTTATTCAAAAACAAATGATACAAATTAAATGAAACACAGCTGGAATAAATTAATGTGTGACAGCAACAATAGAAGAGAAAAACAGTCTGAGTTCAGCTGTGTCTAATCATAGGGAAAGAGAGTGGCTTCAAAGGCACATGAATATATCTTTATTTTTCTGAAATGCATAAAGATTTAGACATTTCAGCTGGAAAATAAATACTGATCCACATGCTTCTCATTAAGATTAATACTCAGTAGCAAATTTCTGTTTGTATCTGTGAGAGGTGGGATTCGCAGCTGCATTTCTATGCTTATATAGTGTTATAAACACTGTGTGGAGTGAAAAAGAAAATTCCATCTCCTAACCCATACTGACTTCACAAGGAGACAAGCCCAAAGTCATATTGCCAGCAGCTGTAAGCACAAGACATCAGCTTATCAACAACCAGGATAAAAAAAAGTCTGCAAAAACTACAATACCATATTTATTTCTGATATTGTATCAATGCTTGCAATATCCATACTCATTCCAACTGACACAGGACCATCTGCAAAAAAAAAGAGAAAGTCAGAATGTAGCTCATAATTCTTTAATATTCAGTGTTCAGGAGAACTGGCTACAAAATCTTTTAATTTTTTTTTCTAAATGTTTAGAAGCTATCTTACATATTCCTCAAACACAGATTATGCGAGAATTTTCACATTCTGAACCAAAATGTCATTCTTCTCGGCTAAAACTATTTTAGTTTTAAGAAACAGTCTTTATTTCTTAAATACTTCCTGGTTTATATTATTTTTTTTCCCCCAGAAAATGTTACGCAATAAGGTGTGGAAGGCACAACCCCCGTGGCACATCACACTCTTCTGCTCTGAGGTGCAGAGCAGTGGAAAGAATTCCTCCAGTTGCGACATCTGGCCCATCAGATGTGGATGAAGTAAGAAGTTTTACCTGGCAATGTCACATGGTTAATATCCAGATGGCATGGCTGAGTGGCTTTATTTACTGCCCATTTAAGAATTTATGGTATATTATATATTTTATCATTCCAATTTCATATCTTGCTTTTGACTGCTAGCAGGAATCTCGTCATTTAAATACTTGCACTTATAAATGAACACTTGTCATAAGCTGAAGGCTTATTCAGTGTAGTTAAACACCTTACCTAAGTAGTTGCTATTGTAAGGTCAGTATGCTCAAAGTTTTCCTTGGGAATGTGCATTTCACCCTGTTGGAAGGCAGATCACCAGCTGTGCATTTTAAAATGCAGAATTTGTGCAGAGCTTTGATGGAAAAATGACATTATTCCCGGTTGAATATGTGCAGAATAATTAACAGAGTGCTTGTAAAAGGAAATTAATATTAAATCAGTGCATCTTTCCAAGCAATTGAGTAGAAGAGATCACAGTATTGAGAAATGCAGAAATACTTTAGGTAAGATCTCTGCAGCTGACAGTGCCTCTATCTCACAGGCACACTGCTGAAAGCCTCTCTTGGCTCCTTGCAATACATTTTGTAGAAATCTCCTATATGGCCTCAAATGGCATCCAGAGGAACATGGAGCCCATCTCTGCCCAGCCCCCTGAGTAACACTAAAGAAAAAATGTGTCATTCTAAGACATATAAGTTTATTAGCATTTTTTATTTTTTCTAAAATATTTTCTGTTTCTAATGCATGTGTTAAAGTCATTAACGCATCTGTCACTCCTGAAAAAATTTGTAAGTCCTTTGTTTTGGACTCGGTTGAAAGTTTAAATATAAAGCTCCAGCTTAAAGCAGGACTGCAGGTTTGCAGCATGCCCTGCTGGTAATACGTGTGTTTATTATATACTATTAAATTATACATTGGGTTTAGAAGCAATTGTTCATATATTGGAAGAAGACTTTGGATGTTAACGTTGGAAAAAAATTGACTGAAAAGCTCTCAGATCATTGACAGGTTGTTCTTCTGTTTCTTTCCATTCTTTTCATGTTTTGATACTCCAAGAACAAATATTATTTTTTCTCCCTCCAGGATTAAAAGCTCAACCTCTCGGAAACTCAGCCCAGCTACCTGGGGTGCAACAATTAATACTTATACTTACTTATACCATTGCACTATATCATTATTGCAGGTACAATATTGCCAGCCTCAAAAGATATGTCAGACCCTTAAAAAACACCGAACTTTAAAATAATGTGATTTATAATCCATTTTCTGGGTCTGTTCTATATCTTCCTAGAGATTCCCATGTATGACTGTAACAGAGCATATTATTGCCAACTATCACATGATCATTTGGAGAGAACCTCATCCAGCAAGGCACATGCTTAATGACGGACCATCCCAAGGACAGGACACTGCAGTGTTCAGATTAGGCAGGAATAAGGGCTGGGAATAATAGACTCTTCCTATTACATCATTATTTATTAGCAGGAATAACACCTGATCCTTGCCTAGTAAGGTGATACAGATTAGGGAAAATGTCCCTTAGCAGCATTTCTCTACCATCAGTGCTAGGTTGTTATGCATATGAGAGGAAAAGCTGACTTTCCAGAAAAATTACTGAAATTAAGCAGGGGTTAATTTCTCTGGAATCAGACAAACAGGACTCTGTAGATCCACTTTTTCTTTCCTGTTGAAGTATTTTTCAACATATTACTGAGTAACACAAGAGCACTGCAGCGCTGGGTGACTCCCAAGCACCACGAGACATCCTGGTCAGGTTAAGATGCACTGCAAGCTCAGACTGATGGAACACAGACCTGCCTCGGGCCTCAAGCGCCGAGGAGCAGCAGCACGGTCCGGGCAAAACCATCCTGCTCCACCCCAAGTGCACCCAGCCTGCCCAGCCCAGCACCCACAAAAACTCCGCAGAAAAGTACATCGCCCCAGATACAGCAACGTGCTGTATGGGGGGAGCTGTGCAGGAAAACAACGGTTACGGAAAGGATCTTTATTAACACAATACGAGATGCCGAGAACAGCTTTGCTCCAACAGTTAATTAAAGCAGAACGACATTAATAGTTAAATGCTGATTTCTTTTTTGCGTGTGAGGGTAAATGTTTATTTAGTAAGGCACCATAAATTGTAAAGTATTAATAACAGCATGAGTCTGCTCATAATTATTCACCAGGGCTTCCTCTGAACTTCCTCTGAAAGGTCTCCTGTTGACAGTGTCAAAAACTGGGCAGCAAACCAGATGAAGCAGTCAGTTCCTACATTTCCATATGTTTGGCAGAAGTTGTACGTATAATGACAACTTCAGAAGAAATCTACCGATCTTCAGAAGAAAACTGAAGCCAGTCTGTCCTGCATTAGTGAAGGGAATCTTCAAAGCATGACAGAGGATCGCCAAAGGGAGTGCCCTGTTACAGCAGGGGCTGTGCAGCCTAAGCAACACACGTTTTAATTTTACTGATATTTATGTACAGAGACTGCTCCTCTATGCCCTTTATATATACACACAGTGATCCCAAAAGGGAAAGCAGTCAGAAGAGTGGCAGACAGCATACCTAAAAGTTAATTTTGGATCACTGCAATGATACCAGTCAGTAGCAGCAAAATAAACCACGGTGTCACGTGTGTACCCACTACTGCAATGGATCAGCACTGTCAATAACTTCCAGTGCCAAGCTGTTAGCATGAGCCCATTTTCATTTAGCTTAAGAAAACTCAAACAATTCTGACATTCAGAAAAGCCTCAAAAGGAATGGCTTTTTGAAAGAATGTCTCATCTTTTCAGCAATACTGGATAAAATATTGCAAGTAAACAGAGAATTAGAAGCAAAATTATCACTGGAATAATTCATTATAGCTTCCTAAAAAAACCTCATTTTGTTCCCCTGATTGCCAGCTTTGCTTTGGAGTATTACAGAATTCTTACATAATGAGATACATTATGCTTAGATTTTTTCAGTGCATTTAACTTCCCGCCACAAGACATCTTTCTTGACAAATAGTTACATGAAGAAAGTGGACAGGTTAAGACAGGCCTTCTGACAGATCTCAACTGTAATTCTTGATTTGAAGGCATCAGAAGGCAGACCCATTTCTAGCACGAATCAGTTTCAATCCTATTTGTTCGCATCAATAATTTTTAGACAGTGATGTTGCATTGCTGGTACAGTTTGTGGAAAGGACAAAAATTGGTGAGGACCATATTAATAACAACTTGTTAAATCATTTGTCAAATCCCCCATATTTCCATACAGCCAAATGCGAGCAATTAACGTGGGGACAAATAAAACAGGCAGCACATACAGAGCAGGAAACTATCCTGGCAAGCAGTGTCTTCGAGAAGGATTTAGAGGCTGTCACAGATAATCATTTTAACACACTTTTTCCATCTTATGCTTTGGCAGTAGCATTATTGCAATGGGGAGTAATGCACAGAATTAAGTTATCTTGCAATCTATTCTGTATTGGCAAGACTGTTATGACTGTGACAAGATTTGTTTTCCACATTTAAAAAAATGTGCAAACAGCAGATACAGCTTGGTTGAGAGAAAGAGAAATATTCCAAAAGACAAAAAAATCTAGAAGCTTAATATCAAACCTTGTAACATAAAAATCAAGGAGCATTGTTTACTCAGCTCCTCAAAGAGAAGTCAGAAACGTGACTTGTCCAGTGTCAGAAAAAGCATGTGCTAGTTAGTTGTGTGTGTCTGGCAAAGGAAAGCAAGGTCCCAGTCTATGGAAGCTGGAGACAACATGAAACTTCAAATAAATTGATCTTTTTACTATCTGAACATAACCACAGTTCATAACTTAGAGTCTCTGGCCCTAAGCCTTTGGAGGGTGGGAGAGGCAGGGGAGAACCCCAAACAGAAACCCAAACTGCCCTGATGCAGGAAGCTGGGTTTGGTGGCAATCAGATGCTCACAGTGTCTCTTAGCTCCCTGGGAAAGGAAGGAAAATCTACATTACCATTTGTATGCTGAACCTTACATATTCTGCGCTTTTTGCTTTTCTGTAAAGGATTAGAGATTAGTTAGTGAGGACTTAAAATAGTCTTTAGATGATGGTTATTTGGTATTTCCTTCTCATGTACCTTGGGAGTTTGCCTCACTAAACGAGAGTGTTCGACACAGGGAACATTCTGATATCTCCTTGTCTCTTTCGTACACTTCTGAAGACTAAAATGCCTTCTTCTAATTAAATTTATAGACTTAATATAAATAACATTTGAGGAAAAAAAAATGTGATGACTGGTCTTAGACAGAAGTTTGGACTCAAAAATTTGATTTGCTTTAATTTAAAACTTAAAGACTATGAAATGTATTACTCATTATGAAGCTAAGGAAAATAATCTTTTAAATGTGATTTAGAATAACTTATTTAAGCATGACACTTTTCTGTACCACTTGAAAGCAGCTTCCATATTCAAATATACTTAGCTGTGACCTTTTCCTAGTCTCTCTCTTTTTAATTAGAACACTTAAATTATCACATTCAATCACAGAACAAAATCTATTTGTATAAAATTATTTACAAGATTTCATGCATCCCTTAACAACTCTATGAACCTGATCCAAGGCTCACTGAAGTCTGCAGGAACTGCTCATTAATTCAGAGAGTTTGGCACAGCACCTGAAGTTATAAAATTGATCTACATGGTTCCAGCAGAAAACCTGAGGTGGAAATCAACTTGTATTGCTGAGATAAAGTGTGAGGGTAATGTAGCACATTTAAGGGAAATAACTGTTGATTTTTAAATCCCTTATGCCAGCTTTTCTATAGAAGTGTTTCATATATATCTGTAAGGGTAGGATAGATGCTATTACACTGAGGAGTAATATCTCCTAACATTAGTATAGGAGTATTTCATATTCCAGGCCAAAGAATAGCTAAAATAATTTCTAGATTAGGGGTGAGGTTTTTTAATTCTTTATTGCAACTATCTGTTCAGTTTCTGAAGACTTGCTTGATGAACCAGCTCAAAGAGGGACATCAAAGTGCTATAGATAAGGAAAGAGAACATTTAGATGAGCAAAGAGCTAAATAACCAGCCCAGCTGAGATTCCTCTGTGCTAAACAGCGTGTAAAGCACACTCACGATGTGGCAGCTGGTATGTGCCACCCACAATGGACAATCATAAAACACCCAGCCAGTTTTACTTGTCTGCACACCTCTGACATACTGACACTGGCTTCAACTAGCCCAACTTTGGGCACCCGATTTAGGTGCTTAGGGATGGGAAGGACAGTCCGTGTTTCGCATAAATGGCAACGTTTGCGCAGCAAGGGTCTGCAGGGGTGACCTGTGCGGGAGGACACGACTAAAGTAAGGCGAGATAAATCCAACAACAAAACCTAGAAAAGCAGTAGATTCAACCCACGCAAGGAGAGGACAGATTTTATGTTGTTATGCAGTCGTTGGACTCAAATTAAAAAGATCTTCATAGTCCCCTTGTTAATGACACTACCCGAGTTGGGGCGTGTGGTTGGGACATTTCCTATCATCTGCCAGTCCTAGCACAAAGACCAAACACAGTTAATAAGCAAATGGGGGGCTTCTTAAACTAAAAATTTTATGAGCTGCCATAAATTTTACTTGACTAATAAATATTTCTGGTTTTTCTGGCTTTAGGAGAAAGGAAATGTCATTTTATGAATATTTGTTTATACCTAATGCTTTCTTTTCAGGACTAAAAACCCACTTTGCTAAATATTAAGGAGTTCAGTGTCACTGATTTTGCAAGAGTATGATTGTATCTCGGCAGCAATTATCACTTCAAAAATCGCAATTTCCTGCCTGAAGAAAATTTTCAAGGACAAATAACTTCGAAATGGCTTTAAATGAGGTTATTCTAAAATTTAAGCTCACCTCTGGCCCTCTCACACTTGATAAAAATCACATTTCAGAGTTCCATTATGACTCACTAATGTTAAGCTTAAAGCACTGTAGATGCCAACAAATAATACCATCTAGTTTTATGACAAATTTCTTCATGCATATTTATGAGTGTGTATCTAACTGCACAAATAAACAGAAATACACATATTTTTAAAAGCAAAGGAATCTTGGCGAAAACTAAAGAAAAGGAAGCCAAGTGTCTTAAAAAGGCTGGCTTTAGCATATTTTGGGGAGATATTTCTGCATATCAACATACACATACTAGGTTCCCATTTATACAAATTCTTTCATTCAAGACAGCAAACATGAATTGCCAGGTGCATATCCCTCCTTTCTTGTGCACATTTCTAGAAATACAAGTTTCTTTCTCAGAGTGTACCATCACTGATAGGTTGCACAATCAGGTCTGCGCAGGCTTTTAGAGTAGCTGATGATCTCTACCAGAATATCCCAGTTTATGTTTTTAACGTGCATTAGCCTACTCCAGTCTAATCAGCTGTGTGACCTTAAGATCCATCTCTAACTGGTCTATCTCTCACTATTAACGTGAAAATATCATCCCAAAGAAACTAAGGATTTGGGGAGAGTGAGGCAGGAGGAAGTCACAGACCAAATTAGTCAATGATGAAATTGCTACTCTGAAATCATCGGCTCTTTGACAGCTGTGCTGCAGCCATTGATATTCTTCTGAGTAAAATCTAATAAAAATCAGTTATATCAAAATCTTTCTAGCCAAGAACAGACACAGGGCACACAGCTGCAGGCAAATAACCACCATGTAAACCAGGAAAATATTACATGGAACAAAGCTAGCGTGGCTGTGGTCACACAGAGAAATATTCCACAGATATGTTAAGATGAGGATTTAGGTGGTCTCCTAGCTCTGCTTCTGAGAAGAGCAATAGTTTCTCCTGGGCCTGAAGCTCATGCAAAGTGCAGCCCACCCTATCAGTAACAGAGAGGGGTCAGGACTAGGCTGACCATCCCCAGCCCAAGCACACATTCCTCTGTAATAGGGAAAGTGACCCCAAATGATCTTGCAAAAAGCTACAGGTTCAAAAATCAGGAGAAGCATTGTCTGAGTTATCCTAACCCAAATTATTCCTACAAATAAAGTAATTTCTCACAAAACCACCAACTCTGCATTTAGAAGTGGCATCAATAAAATGTATTTTTCTCAGAGTGTCCTCTCATTCCTTCAGCTCTAGGGCTAATAAAGACCCATCAAGGATTTCTGAGGCAGTGCTTGCACGCCTGAGCTGCAGCGAGCATAGGCAGCAATGCTGGCACTGTCTGGAGGTGCGAGACTGGCTTCGTGTGTGACACAGACTCGAGCTGTGCCTGAGCTCCTCTGGGATTTCTAGGCACACATGGAGGGGCCTTAGCATCCCTCTGAAAAAACACCCAGGCAAAAATAAGCGTAGCCTTGCTTTGATACAACAGCTGAGGAAAAAAGATGGAGAAACGAAAAGGAGATTTGTAACTCAAATATGCTTTACGGTAGGTCTTAATTGCTATCCTAGAATTTTGAAGTGAGACTCTGTTGTCTACCAAAGCATATTCATCATGGCAGTGCCGACATATCTCTAGTACTAACATGAGGTAATGAATAAAATATATTAATGGCCACTGAATACAGTTATTTTACATTATGCATCATCTGGTTAGTTTATTTATTAAAGTTACTTTTATTTTGCTGAAAATCTCCTTAGAGCATTAAATATTTTATAGCAGTTGTATCATCAGCTAAGATAATTACAATAAAAACAAACAGATGAAATAGTTTTCCCCTTTTTCTTCAACGTAAAATACGGGTATATCTGAAAATTGTTACAAATGGATTCAGAAACAGCACATGATGTGGAGTAACCATATTGAACCAGGTATTTGGATGGCAAGAGGAAACAGTATGGTCTTAGAAACTCATTAGTCAATAATTTTTAAAGCAGGATATAAAGGAATATAAAATATTTCATTTGACATTCATACGTCTAACATTTCTGAACATCTAGAACTCTTGCCTAGCATTCACTCTGCAAGTTTATTTTCTGACAGACACATGGTGCTGAGCTTCTTTCCAACATTCAGAATATTTTCTTCTTCAGTGTTCTGCAGTTTCTCCAGGATGAGCTCTTCATGCCACTTCATAACTCCTCAGTACTTCTGAAACGTGCCTGACCCAAACAAGGAAGATGTTTTTCACTGCGATTTCAGATACCTGACCGCGCTGCAGGGCAGTAAAATCAGCCTGGGTGCAGTAGACTATGTGGGTCTTCCAACCTGGTGACCATTGGCTTCTGATGCAGGGAACTGACATTTTCGATTCATTTTCCCTTTTCAATTCATTTCCCCCCCATTATTTTCAGTAAATCTGTTCAGTGACCTTTAAGACCTGAGGCAAGAATCATTTATTAAATAATTCTCTTGCAATCTTATAGTTGAGGCACACAGTACTTTGCATAGTAACAAGATTTGCCTGTGCTGTTATGAACAGCTTGATATATAAAGCTTTCAAATCTTTAATCAAAGCTTTTTATAGTTATTATTTAGGAAATTAGAGGAAATTATGCTTTTAAATAGGTGAGGTGTTACAGCTTATTTCATGAAGACACACATACAACGATAGTCAAGTTTTCTAACAGAGTCTGGAATTTCAGCTTGCGAATACCTGGAATATACAAGTTCCACCTTGGGCCACAAAAGCTATTAAACTCTATCTTATTGTATCACAGAGCATGTATAATCAGATCAGTGGCTGTCAGGCATCAGAGGAAAAAAGTACAGAAAAAAATCATTTGCTCTCACTGCTGAATTTTAGACACCACATTATGCTATGACTCAGTCTTATTGAAAGAGCTTTTCTACTTACTATCAAAAAATGGACGTAGATACTTGTTGTACCCTTGTATTATTTTTTGTATTGTTGGAGGTAGAATTTCACTTTTTCCTTCAGCTTCAGGAATTTGCATTGACCTAAAAGGAATTGAAAATGAGGATGTTTTAAAAGGACATAATCAAAAAACAATATTCCATAAAATAGTAGATTTCATAATCTGTATTAGTCTCTTATTGGAAAAAAATCACTTTTATACCCTAAAGTCTATTATTTCTCTGAAGTCTATTATTTCTTAACACTCTATCTGAGAAACAATCTTCTTTAATACTTTATCTGTAAACAGGGCATTATGGTTATAATCTAGGAATGTAGAAGGGATGCTGATTGTTTATTTCAGCATTTAAAATTAAGCTTCTTTTTACGTAATGAGATACATTATATTTAGGTCCCAGAAACTAACCTCAGAGAGTAGTGCATAAAAACACTCTTAAAATCCAGCTTTCACAACACAATTTTTAAACAGGTTACAGAAATAATCCTGTTGAGCAAAATCAGTGAAGCATAATGAGAATTCAAGTTCTTCCTTTGTTCAGAAACAGCTACAGATAGGATCCTTAGAAGTCATATATAAATAGTTACAGACCCTTTCTGCCTGACCCTGAAGGTGAGCACCCCAAGACTGTGAGCAGGGTGTGCTCTTCAGAAATTAAAGCACAGATGGTACCAGCTACTTGTTCCCAATGATTTGAGAAAGGTGAGGTATGAACTATGAAGGTGGGAAGCAAATAATGAATTGACTCAGTGAGTCCAGCGGGCTGCAGGCAGAGGCATTGTCCCTGCGGATGGAGAGCAGCCATCTGTACAACCACCAGGAGAAGGGGCTGTGGCTTTTACCCCTTGCTCTGGGAATTACTGGTCCCAACGCGTGACTAGCTCTCCTACAGTAGGTACAAGAGCTGGAGCTGTGGTGATTTGCTCCTAGCGAGAAGAATCAAAGTGTAAACCATTAGAAAAAGAGACTACCAGTGTTTTGTGGTCTTTCCTTATAGTGCTAAATCCTCATTGAATTTCTTAGTCTCAGTTTTTTCTGGAGCTGATCCTGAAAACTATGCTTGCTCTTCTGCATCATATTTCTGGGTCTCTTGTAGCTTTCCAAAGCTTGATATTCTGATTTTAATTTTGCTGTTTCTGAGAAAGCTTGAGTTCTTTTGTCAGCACACTGAGACTTTCGTCCACTAGGAATAATCCAGTATTTTCAACTGGCAAAGCTTAAATGCTAAGATGATCTCACTGAACGCACGTGGCCAAATCACGCTGTGGTTTTAGATGTGGTGTCCACTGGCTTGAAAAGCTGCTAATGCTGTATAATTTTTTATTCACCAGACAACCCTATTGCCACAGAAGTAGCTGTTTTTCATTAGCTGCCTTGTAACACAAATATCTTAGCTATTTGAATGATCTTATTTTTTTCCTTTATTTTTTCCCCATTTTTTATTTCTATATTGCCAAAGAATGATGTTGTTACTTAAGTATACCCTTGAGTAATGCCAGCATTGAAATAAGGAAAGTTTCTCCTGTAAGCTTTTTCCTAAAGAAACAAACACAGTCATGTTGTGTTGAGATGTGAATATAAATAAGAAGGCCAGTTTTATATTGCATAGAAGTGTTAAAATTGGAAATGCATTTGAATGTAATTAATTTCTTAAATACTGTACTTGGAATAGATATCTCTCCTTTTGTAATTTACATATAAATTTTAGCTAAGTGTTCAGTGAGCTGCATGAGTTTAATTTCACAGCTTTACTAGATTGTTCTTGAATAAGTTTTACACATTGTGAAATGTTAAAGGAAAACTTGTTTCTTTTCTACTGAAAGGATATAACATTGTTTTGCTGATCAGTATGCAATTGCAGAGTGGTCTGGTTCATTATCATTAACTCCTATTTTCTAAAATATATCTTTAAAATTTTTATGGAAGTCCTTCCCTTGAATGACCTGCGGTAATTCAGAATTTTCCTCATTAACACATGATGTGTAGCCTCGTATCACTGGGCTTTTGAGTTTTATGGTTAAGTAAGCCTGGGAAAGCTGCTGTGCTGTACTCGAGGCTGTGAATTAATGAGGCGTGGTCCCCTGTGTGCTGTTTGGCCACACAACCTTCGAGAAGTCCTATCATAGCAAGGCACGAAGCCAGAGGAACCTGAGGCCTCCTGACTGTGGGTGTGTGGTGTCACCAGCCTGCTGGCTTTGGGGACACTCACAGGCAGGCTGTCAGTGGAGAAAGATACGGAACCTACAGAGGGTCTGTGCCTTAAGTAGTTTGGGGTTTCTGTGTTTTAAGGGATGGTGCCCTCTTTGCTTTAACGTGCTCTTCGATTCCTGTGCTCCATTCACAGCTCGGTCAGAGTGAGCTCACAGCCGCACACATTCACAAAGGATCAAGTAAAAGTTGAGACCCACTCCACTTATGTGTCTGCATCTTCTCACCAGTGCATTTAAGCATCCCTTTTAACAAATATTTGTGTTGTTATATTTAAGTATATGTTTTAGAGTTAAGGGAAACTGTATGTTAAAGTTCCTCCGTTCTCTTAATGTATGTGAAATACTTTGGCATGTGTCTAAGTATGGAATTGCCTTGCAAGAGGTCTTCCAGCAACTGAGGAGTGAACAGGCTTTTACAGAACAAAACTGAGCATATAATTATTTTTCAGCAGAGAATATCTATCTATTCTGGGCTGTCAATGCATAATAAGTGCTTTAACTCATCAGGTTCAATGCCCTCTCATTGCTTTTATAAAAGCTAAATTATCATTATTTATTTTCCTAAGTCATTCTTATGGCTCAAAAACTGAGAATTTTTATGGGCTTGGCTGAACTTGAAAGGTACAACAACTGCTTGTTATTTAAAGTACTTTCAAGTTAGTGTCTTAACAGAATGGAGTAACTGGAGGGGAAAAAGGAACATTTGCCCTAAACAGTAGTATATATCACTTATTTAGGCAAAAGTACAGTCTAGACACATGTACGAGAATATTTTTTCTGGCTATTTTTTGTCAGAAGTTATGCATCATGAAAGAGACAGAAACACCTTAGAACTGCAAGAAGATAAACAAAATGCCAGATACAGTCTGAACAAGCTTTTGAAACACTCCCCTCAGGAAAACAACAAAAAAAGCTTTTGTTCAGGCAATTCACTGACAGGCGAAGGGCTTACAGATGCAAATAAAGGTGTTATTTCTGGTTTCATACTTGTGCTCGATGATACAGGGGGTTACATGATCTTTGCAGATAAACTGTAGCAAAACCTACTACATCACTGATTAATTCTCTGCTTTGAAACAGACAGTACTGTCGCCATTTTTTTGTTAAATGGTGAGGTTGAAACTGTATCATTATGTTACCAGGTACAAGAACAAACAGTAAAGTACCAAAAATGCTCTTAAGCTCAGGCAACAAAAAAAAAAAAAATTAAAAAAAGAACATTTCACATAATTTTCTGAACACAGGCTAGTACTCTTTATGTTAAAAACACCCTGTCTGAAACAAATGGGAACCCGTCTTCAGACCAAATAGCATACATTTACTTAAGTTGATTCCTGATAATTATAAATTTGCCTCAATTTTTTCATTACTAATTTAAAAAAAAAAAAAAAAAAACCAAACTTCTGGGAAAGCAATCATCCAGGCAACTCCCCAGGTATAGATTTTAATACTAAAAAGGGGGCCATGATGTGATTGTAATGTAATTTAATGTTAAGTGAAGTGAAGTGAGGAAGTGTCATGCAGGCAGGGAGAGATAGAAAGGAAAAAAAAACAACCCCACACCATTAATGATTGTAAATTATTCAGTAGAAGAAACTCTCTTCACATGTTAGGCAGAGCTTATCCAAGTGGAATATCTAAGGGACCATTTGCCAAGAAATCAGGGCCCTTGCTTTGGGTGCACCTCAGCCTTTGGGTTTTTTTAGAAATATTTCTCTGTTTCAGTGCCAAGCAGGACAGTTTTTGTTTTAAACAGCCCTTTCACGAACCCCTCGCAATTTGTGCACTGGAAAAATGCATTTTTGTACCTAAGCATCATCTTATCTGTGAGATAACCATGGGCCAGAGCTGCTTCTCAGCCTGTGGCTGGATTTGTGTGTAACGGGACCATACCAGGTCAGTGCTGTGCCCTCGTACCCCAGCACTTGTACAGGTGCTGTGTGTGCACATCACCCCATGGATGCTCCACAGGAACAAACTGCCCGTGCTTCTGGACACTGGCAGCCAGATGAAGCTTTAGAGGACTCACAAAGTCTGTCTGATGATAATGAACTGTGTACCACAGGCTGAGCTCCTGGGGAATTTTGCCTCCTTGTTGCTTAGATGCTTCTGAAATTGTTGGTCTCTTAGCAGTGTTTTATTATGGCTAAGCCATGAGGCATCCACTTATTGCAGTGTGGCAAGTCACGGCTGATGAGGAAGGAAGGTGGAATTAGAGCAAGTGTGTGTTTTGGACAAAGATCTCTTTATAGGACTGGAGAAAAAGGGGAGGAGGATGCTTTAAACTCACTTTTAGGGGACAGTTCCACCTGCCCCCACTACTAAGAGAAGGCTTTATCTCTAAATGTGTGTTTGCAAACCCACTTGAGTTAAAGATCAGACAGACTTTTATCTAGAGGAATTTACTGCGAGATGAAGTAGGTTGGGCAATTCTAGATAAAGAATTGGCTCACAGACTTTAAATACTTCGGTTGAAGGTACTGATGACAATGTTTAACCTGTCCATGCTTACATTTTCTTATCACTTAAAGAATATTTTTGCCCATTTTTATAGAAGGAATATATTTTAAGTGCTCCATTTCTGTATTTTTTTGTCATGGCAGCTGTACTGTTAGAAGGGTTACTTGTAGCCAGAGATCATTTTCACTTTCCAGCTTAACACAACTCAGATTTCCTAAAGACTTCACGATTTCATAACAGAGAATAAGAAAACAGTGTTTCAAAGACGTAATTCTTTTTAAGATACTCTCCTTTTGGGGCACAATGATGATTTTACTATCTCAAGCTTGTAGTAAATCTAGGTGGACTGTGTGCTTCTGTCCTTGGGCAAGGCACTATGCTCCAGGCAAGGACCGTGTGCCCGTCTGAATTTGTTAAGCATCTGATACAGTACTCACTCTGTACCCAGTAATCCTTCATTTGAGGGTTCATATGCTTCATAAATTCCATTCTTCTTCTCCCTCATCAATCCTTCCAATTAAAAAAATCTGTTAATCAAGCCAGCTGAGCTTCATGAAGCTCAGTCTTGTATTTCTGTTATTAATACCAAGGTTCTTTAATTTTTGTAAGAGGCAAGATTCACATGTCAAGAAGATTTTACATTGTTACCTGGTCAGATAGGTTTCTAATGACAAGTAAGTTTATCATAAACCAACTGATATAATAATATTTTGAAGAAATAATATTTTTGGCAAATACTTCTTACCTATAGAGCAGCAATAGAAAAAGGGCTCTGAGACTGCAGCACTTAAGACTGCACATTGTCACAAGTTCTTTCAGAAGTTCTTCTAGCTCCTAAAAAACAAAAGGTGCAGAGGTAATGTTTTACAGCACATATTCATTTCTAATACATGAATTTCCAAAGGTTTTAAATACTAAAGACACTGTATCTTGAATAGCTTCTACTATAAATGTATTAGAACATATCTACATAAATTTAAAAATCTCAAACCTTGAAAAAAGAGATGGCATTAGGATTAATTTAACTTACCAACAGAAGCTGCATTCCAGTATGCTACAGCTCTTTCATTTTCACCTCTGTCCTTTAAATATTAGGAAAAGTAATTGCTGTGAAAAATAATGTAATCCTGTGCAGGAGAATTGCAAACATTGAGTTTTGTCTCTGCTCTTCATGCTTGTGAGTGAGTGCATCTCGGGTATATCAGTGTCTCTTCTTAAGGGACAACACATGACCCCATCTTAGAACACAGAGCTATTTAAGAGCAACCTCTCTGGTACATGTGTAGCACCAATACCTCTGATACCTGACTCTGGTAACCTTTTTGTCAATGAGAAAAAATGAAATTACAGGCTTCTACCTCTAGCTATTAAAAAAAAATCCTTTGTATATAAATCATATATAACCATCCACAGCCATGAAAATGTTTGGCTGAGACAAGATGTCTTTTTTGAATGGGATTTCTTTGCTTTTGTCAGTATGATTCACATCTATAATAGTTATTTTAAGAAATCTGTCAGCTCTGTAATCCATTTCTGGATGAAAAGAGTATCAATCCATACTGTAATGCAGTCATGCAACAGATCTGAAATGCACAGACTGTGCACACTTCTGCTGTATTTCATCAGAGAACAGTAATCTTATTTGTAAGACTTGCTTTCAAAATTCTAAAAAACCCCTACATGTCAGGAATGCTACCTACCCAGAATCTGCAAGACAATTGTTAAATGTTCATAAATGCAAATGAAATACCTGTTTTAGGTTTCAGGAAGGGGCCTGAAATATTTTCAGTGTCCAGAATGAGTTTTGGAGGAGTATCTTGCATTTTAATTTCACACTAAATTGCTAATAGTAAAGAATTTGAAGCTTCACAACCTGAAACTTTGTTTCATTGTTCTTTAGTGACCAATGTAAAATGCCAGCAAGCTTTTTAAAAACCAAAGTAATTTTTCTTTCAGTCTACAGTTCTAATAAGAGCAAAACTAGTGGTATTTACCTAAATTAATGCCATGTGAACAGAGTATGACTTTTATGTAACAGTGAAGTGACAAAGTAAGTTGTTAATGTCTCCAAAGAAAAAGGAAAGCCATTTCAATGGCTTTTTAAACGAGCAAACATTCTCAGCATCTTGGCTACTTTAAGCATACACCAGCCTGGTAAATATTAATGTCAAAATAAATCATACACTCCTCCTGACTTCCACTGAATATCCTGCATGAGACACTAAGAGAGCTGGTAATAGGAAAAAACAGCACAAATGAGCAGATGGTGTTGTCAGAACATTGCTCTCTACATGCTGATTCTGTAACACTCCTGGTGCAGATTGTGGGATCTCTTCTGCGTATCTCATTTTGGGTTTGGATGCTTTCTACATTCATTATCTTTATCTCACAGGAAAATATGCTAAAAATAAAAAGCCTCTTACTGACTTTATAAGTACTTCATAAAGCTGCTTTTATATTTAGCTTTTGAATTGCTACTATGAGCTCCTAATATGACTGAAGATCCTTTATAAACAGATTAAGGAAACCTATGGATATTTCTGTACTTGTTTGGGTTTAGTTTTTACAGTACTGAAGATGAAAAGGAGTGGGCTTATTACTGATTTCTTTCAAAAGCAACTGGTTTGCCTTCAGCTCTTAACCAACATCCAAGGTAGCAATTTTAAAGGGAGGGTGGGGTGGAGAATTTTGGTCTTTAACATATGAAAGGTCAAATCCATCCTACGGTAGATGGATCACTTTCGTATGCTCAGGAAAAGAGAGTGTGGAAGTAATAGAAGGGAGAAGATCTCTTACTTCTGTATAAGAAATACTAATCAAGAGATCTAATTGCCACGTCAACTGGCTTGCCCTCGCTGCACAGGGACACTGCATGCCAGCCAAGGAGTAGAACTCCGTAACTACTGGAGTCTTAAGCGGTTTCACAGATAATACTTAAGCTGGATATAAATCTCTGCTGCATGTGCGTACATGCTTGCATGCACGCACACGTTTTCTCTGCTGCCCCTTTTTTATGGGGCTTACTGAGCTGTTTGTTCTGCTGAAAAGCCTGCCTCGTGGCATGTTTGCACATCTGGACCTTTCCTGTCACACGTTTCTTTATCAAATGCTACACACCCACAGCGGGATTCCTTCCTGCATGCGTGTACCTATGGAACTACTGGTATTTAAAACTAGTTCAGCAGAACCCATAATATTTTCCTCTCACCCTAAAAAAAATAAGCATAACCTGTTTTCTGCATGGAATATAGAGCCATTTGGTTTAACTAGACAGACTGCATGCTGTCCAGATTATTGCGCATATATTGACACATCCTGGTCTAAACATTTAATTGAGGTGAAGGTAACAAATCTGCCCCAGTTTCTCAAACAATGAGACAAGAGTTTTCTACTTTTATTCAGATCAGATTAGGACTGTAAAATGCCATGCAATGTTTTGACATTTCTCATGGGAATTCAGTTATTTCTTTATCTTTAGCATTACAAGAAAAGTGAATTATGCAAGTTTCACAAACGTTTGGGGCTGAAATTGGGTGAGGCAGACAGCTGGCAGAGGTAGTAGCAATATCCGAAGATTTCACTGGAAGTGAATTTTGTGTGAATGAATTAAAGGATGAGATGCCTATTATGTTGAAGTACTTTATGCACAAGTGGATGGGAAAGACTAGAAATTATTAGATAATACACTTTGTCATATGGTAGTGGCCATATGCCTGAATTCCCATGGCTGCTACTGCAGGCATCTAAAACTGTGTGTAGAATTATCTTAAAATAAAAAGCAGATGGTGGGGTTTAGAATATAAACTGAATTAGCATTACACTTGCATTTTACTTCCACATCCAAACTGTTGAATGGCAGTGCCTTTAAGTGTTTGACTGAAAGGCAGCCGGAAACTCAGGAGGGATTCACCCAGAGTGAAGTACAGCTGCCTCCCTCACTCTGGATTCTCTGCTTGCACTGTCCACTAGAACTGCGAGGTAACCAGAGAGCTTATCTGTTCTTGACTTCATCCTCTGTTTATTAGATTAAAATGAACCAAATGGAGGGGAAACGATGGAAAGCTGGAAACACTAAGGGCTCAGTGGGAGAAAGGGAGTGGGTATGTGGAAGGCAGTCCCAAGGTAAGATTTGGAAGTAGAGGGGATATACCCCTCGGGTCAGTTGTGGTCAGCTGTCCCAGCTGTGTCCCCTCCCAGTTTCTTTTGCAACCCCAACCTCCTTGCTGGTGGGGTGGCACAAGAAGCACAAAAGGCCTAGACTCTGTGCAAGCTCTGCTCAGCAGTAAATAAAACATCCCTGAAATATCAACACTTATGTTCGCAGCACAAATCCGAAACACAGTCCCATTCTAGCCACTGTCAAGAAAATTTAATCCACTTCAGCCAAAACCACCACAGCTTGGAAAAGACAACTGCATATAACACATCAACAATAGTCACTGACAAAGCAGTTTGTGGAAAAAAGTGCCGTGATATCTGTCTTTGGGTTAATCTGGATGCCTGTCTGTAATAGCTGTAGTTTCAAGATGCTTCCTAACACTCTCTGAAAGGGAAGGAAATGCAAGATTTTCACACATTCAGATTTTTTTTCTTGTTAGGATTAGCAGAGCTGCAGAGACTGCAGCTTGAGAGAAAACTATCAAGAAGGGGTTTTTTTATGCAGCAAATTTAAAAGGACTAAAACCCAGTGGCAGCAGAAGTCCAGGTCTAACTGGGGAATTGACTGATGAAAGTGGACAAATGCATCTGTCTGCATCCTATTATAAGGGGCACCCTCTTATTTGGCTGACAAACTGGCTTTTGGCACACCAGCTAGCTTGTTTCTAAACCCTGGGCACATCTGATCTTGCCTAGCATGGGCATAAACCATGCAAGTCTCCTTGGGCAAGTAATCAAATTTAGATTTACTTGGTCCATAGAAAGTAGCTGTCTTGTCATGTTTTCTCTGCAGACAGGCAGTGCAGGGGCCATCTGTTATGACAGTGTCATGTCAGCAGTTGAATGGCTCTTAGTCTCTGCTGCTGCTGTACCTGGCAATAGCTCAAAGTGAAACACTGGATTCCAGTTGTGCTATGATCTTCTGATCAATACAGCTGCCATGGGCGCCAGGTAAGAGAAGTCTCATTTTCTCAATGAAAAACTCAGGAAGTTGCTCCAGCCTGAAAGCATCTTCTCAAATTCTGTACTCTGAGATGATTTTGTCAAAGATGTTTTTCAACAGCAGAAGGTCATACTGTTAAATAAGTAGAGTGAATTTAAGATTCACCAAAAATGAAAACTGCTTCTCTGGTATAGCAAAATGAGCTGTAATTGAAACCACATAATTAGAAATTGTTTATATAGGTATAAGCATTACATGAGAGTCTTTAAAATTATCCCAAATAAATCAGTATGACAAATACATTTATTTTTTAAAAAATGACCATAGCATGATTTCAGACTGTATAAGCAACAACTCAGTGATTTACTTCAATGTCCTAAATAATGTACAATTTAATACGTAAAATCACTGTCCTCAAAATACACTGGAAGGTCAGAATCAAAGTCAAACAAATCTATTGTTTCAGCCTTTAAAATTTTTTTAGTATCAGCACTTCTAGCCACCAAAGGAGTAGGGACTAGCAGTATGCTGCTAATAATTAAGTATATTAGAGACATTTGGTGCCCTGGATTGAGGTCTTTATTTCTTACCAAGTTCCCCATATTATCAATTTCATGAACATCAAAGCCTTAGAGTAAGTTACATAACCTATGATAGGATTATTTCATATGTTTATCTGTTGTTGTTTTCACTCTGTGCATTTTAAATACAGTACATATTGTGGATTAGCTGGGAAATAACTGGCGAGGATGCTGTTAGCATTATGCTATTTTTCTGGAAAATTAATTTCAGATTCATAAAATCCGCGTGCTTAGGATGACAACACAATTCTAGGAGTTACCTTCATGGAGCAAGTGCCAGATGTTCTGCTTCCAACCAGCCTAACACTGCACTGAAAGGTTTCAGCAATGTACAGAAATGGATGTAGTAAGAAACATTCACAGAACAGATTTTAAGAAATGAACGTGTTCATGTGACTGCTTAAATATAGTGCTCATTACAAGCTCTGCTTATATCTACTGAGAAATCTACAGAAAATGTGCCCCACAGGCTAGTTGCTAGTTTTAAAAGACAGATAAGTAAGTTACTTATTTCCACCTTGTCCCTAATTATGATTTTAGATAGCTGACAATCAAAAGTCTAGCAGGTTAGTGGTGTTTGAGTCATGACTGATGATTACTGCCATTTGTAGCTACCCAAACAAATCAGACCTTTATGGGGTTATTAATGGTTGGGTTTATGTGCATACAGACTTCTTAAAATCCTTTGCTCTGTATATCTCAATTCTGCTACCTGAGCAGCTGGACCTCTACGTAAGTCTGCAAATGTTTGAGTCCTCTTGTACCAAAATACAGGTCTCAAATCTGAGACCTTTACTGGCTTTTTAAGGGCTTTGTCTACACTCCAAGGTCCTCCCTCACCCAATCCCACAGACAAGTGGGGATTGCCTTCTGCCACACCAGTTTTACCGTCACCATTCACAGCCCACCCATGTGGCTTCCATAGGCCAGAGAGGCTCAGGTTTTGTGCAATTTAAAGAATGAATGTGTTTGAGTTGGGTCAGAGAGGCAGGTAAGCTTCAGAGACTGCAACTGATGAGTGAAACCTCAAGGGCAGCTTTGTAAAGGTTTTGACTGTGCAGGGAGGTGCAAACAGCTGTAGTGTGGCACGCACTGATGGCTTGGGTGTCTCCCATCAACCATCTGAGACCTGGCAGCTGCCTCGGTGGGCACTTCAGGTCACCAGGTTTCTAAAGGGCACCCCCAATGTGGGCTGAAGGCAGACAGAGTGCTCCTGCAGCACTGAAACCTTCACTATTTACACAGCCCAGGATAATGTGGTTTTATCACTTATAGCAAAATGGAGACAGTTTGGCTTGGGTGCTATCAGACTAGATATGATTAAGATAAATAGTTGAAAATCCAGAAAGTTGGACAGGATATGCTGGTTCAGATTAAGAAAATAACAACTTGATTTGGAAAGACAAATGAAATCCAGCCTTTGTTGTGGCAGTTTAAATTACTGTTCCTCATGAAAGTTAGGAGATCTAGAATCTTCTAGCCCTTAACCTGGAGCAGAGTCTCCCCTCATAGACCCTGATGACTGTGAGCTTCGCTCAGCATTCTCAGGGTGTAGAAACTATCCAGGACCCAACTAATGTTCCTGCAGCTTCCCTCCATGCAGCCTCTGGCCTGGGAGAATGAGCATCATCTCACTCTGCCGCTGAACACACGCTCGAGGCTGTGACGGAAAAATAAGGGCCCTGCAGTAGCAGATTAGGGTCAATCACATCCATCGTCTCTCCTCACTGAATGTTGTGCAATGTGCCTTTGAAATTTATGACAGAGAACAGCCCCTTGGTCTGCAATTAATTTTGTTTCCAGTTGCAAATTCTTGTTAGTTTGGGGGCAAAGGGGAAGAAGGAAGGGAATATACCCCAGAGATGCCCCTTTTCTTCCATCCAAGTTATGAATTGGAATCATAAACTTTTCTGGGTTTGATTATTGTTATGCATATCTGAAATCTTCCACAGAACTTTGTTTTTCTTATCTACTTCTCAGTTTGGGTCCAAAGTCTTAGACTCAAATTCCTCAGTGAATTGTTAAGTGTCCTGTAACCAGGAGATTTACAAACTAACCATCCTGAGCAGTGCAACAGAATGAAAGACTGGGAAGGAGAAAATCAGTTTTCAAAGCAGTTTTGGTTTTTTAAAATCTATGAAGATTTTGTATTTGAAATTACCTGGTATGAATCAATACAATTAAAATTACTCAGTAGAATTACATATTTTAGCAAATAATAATCACAGGATAAAATGCTTTTAATTGTACAAGCATACAAACATGTGAATGCTGTCCAAGTTGAGTGTCCTGGGCTCACTGCAAGCTTTTGTACCTACTAAGATTGAAGTCAGAGGAGTTATTCCAACTGAGATATGAAGCTGAGCTCAAAGTCATCAGGAATTTGGTCTAAGAGGAAATTGCACGAGGGGCTTTGAAAGCAAGAGGCATTTTTTCAATAAAATATGTAATTCAGATTTTTTCCACAGTTACCACATGGGAAGATTAGTTAAATCTCTAAGTGTGTGCCTGTTGCAGGATCTTCCTTTTCCTTCAGCACAAACTGCTTTAGCTTTATTCTATGACAGGTCATTAGAATTACCTGGAGTGTTCACGATGGAGAGCAAACTTTAAAAATCCTATTTATAAAGTTTGAATAGCCATTGAAATTGGAATTTGATCGTTTTCAATAATTAGAAAAAATAGCCTCCTAGAGAAATGAAATGCTTCCATTAAAATCAAATACTCCCTTTCTTCTTTACTCGGTGCTTGACAACAGGTTTAATCAATGTGATCTACTTTAAATTTTGTACACTTTTTTAAGTACTAGTACATTGTTCATCTGTGTATTCATTTGAGGTGAGCTGCAGATTTGATGGGGAATTGAGGGGGGGAAAATGGGAGCTGGCTCTCACATTATCTTTCTTGGAGAAGTTTCTCCATGTGCCACTCACTGTCTTTAAAAGCAAGGTTTTTCAGCCTTTTGAGGGAGAGACTCACATCTTCGATTTGACCTATTCTGAGTTATTTTAATCCAGCAGAACTATGACACCTCAGAGAGGAAATGCTAGTATTTTCTTTCAAAAATTGACAAAGACAACAGAGCGGAGGGGAGGGCTGGGGAGGGAGGGAGGGAGGGCGCGGGGTGCCGCGATGCCCGAGGCCGGCGCGCCTTACCTGGAGCCGCGGCCCCGCGGCGGGCGGAGGAGGCAGCTGCGAGCAGCCTGGCAGCCGGCCGAGCTCTGCGCCCGCCGCGCCCGGCTTCGAGCCCGCCCACGGCCGGCCGTGGGCGGCACAGGGAGACGGATGTCCCCCGGTGTTACTCGCTCAAGCCCCCATAGGAGCCTTTAAGCGTTGCCCCTTGCTTGCCACTCCTCCTTTGTTTAATCTCGCTTACATCTCTGCTCAGTTTCAAGTGTGTTCGGGGGAAAGGATGCTAGAAAGAGTCGTGGCGAGGGATCCCTGACCCGCAAAAGTCGGGGCGACACTTCCCATGGCTTTCTTTCTTGCCATGCCTCTGTAACAGAGCTTGCATGAAACTTCCTGCTGATTGCCTCGGTTTTTCTTATTGCAGTTGTCACATCCCCAGGTAGAAACTTCCATCCTTGTTCTCTATTTGATGTGGAAATGTTCTGGGTGCCTTTGGGTAACATTGTTCGAGGCTTTCCAGAAATGAAAAGTGTTGGTTTTGCAGTTGTTGCTTTTGTGTCTGACCTCTCACTTCAGGAGCTGTTGGCCATTTTCAGAGAGACGAAAGTAGCACTTTCTCTGCAGAAACACCTACAATAATGGAAACCACTTGGGGAATGTGATTACGAACAAAGATTGCATTAGGAAAAACAACTTCAGACAGAATTTAAGATCTGGTGTCAGAAATCATTTCCTGTGGCTAGAATATTGTGGATGAGAGGGATACACAGGAATACATCAAACCCTTCCTGATGCTGTCACCAGTAGTAAAATATGGTGGTACTGGTGCAAGGTGTGAAAGAGGGGAAAGAAGATGATTTTGACAATTTCTGTTTCAACTCTTGGCGCTGTTTTCTGGGATTAAAGAGTTGATAACTTCTGAGGAAGGTTAAGGCTGAGAGGTCTCAATCCTGTATCTTCTAGCAGTAAAAACCCTCAGGTTTTTCTTCCTAGAACATGCTAGTCTCAGTTCATGTAAGAAGTGAGCATATGTTATTTGTTTTTTCACAGAGTTATAGAACTATATTGGTCAGAAAAGACCTTTAAAGGTCATCAAGTCCAACTCCCTGCCCTGGGCAGGGCAGGGACATCATCTGCTGGATCCCGTCGCTCAGAACCTCATCCAGCCTGGCCTTGAACACTTCCAAGGACGAGGCATCCACCACCAATCTGGCAACCTGTGCCGGTGTTTCACCACTACCATAAAAATGTCTTCTTTATCTAGTCTGAATCTACCTCCTTTTTGTTTAAAACCTTTACGCCTTGTCTTTTTTCTTAACTTTATCTTAAAGCTAGTTCCAGACTTCTTGTCCTAAGAAGCTATTTTGACATCATGTACCTGCTGTGACTACACTGGAAGCTCCCCACAGTTTACAGAACATGGGAAGATCTGAGGCTCAGACTAGGAGAGGAAAAATACATCTCTATATGGCAAAAAATGGAGCAGATTTCTCTACTGTTGTTTGCCTGTCTATTGTTATTGCTAAAGCCCTTACTTGTTACTGCATCTGTAGTGGGAGAAATTAAAGAGATGTGAAAACCACTCTTTCCTGCACATGTTGAATGTTGATCCAATTATAAGTCAAGAATATGTACTGAGTGTGCCTGCACTGGGGTAGTTCCCCCTACATCTCATTTGAACAGTCTGTCTAACTGCATAAAGTATGTAGTGTTTATCTTTCGTTCATCGGTCAAGCAGAAAGAAGCTTGAAACCCAGTGGAAAAAAAATCCCTGGCTGTTTCTATTGCAGAACAGCTGTAAGTGAGAGAGTCAGCAAGTTTGGTCTCATGTGGCCTTTCATAGCATTAGAACTGAGAAAACAGCTTTAAAGACAATTCTGTAAGCAACTGGCATAGAAACAATGCTGATTGCTATTCCCAATAGAGCTCCAAGCACAGGTTTATCTGATGCACAATATCAGAAACCTCAAATTTCTAGGGATCTCTTTCAATTTACTTCTTAAAAACCTATTTCAAGCTCCCACTAATTGCAAGTCATAATTTACATGGAATGCAAATATTCTGTTTGAAAACGCAAAGCATCAATGTGATGTTGCCTGTTCAGCTCACAATGCCCAGCTGCAGAACTCTAAATTTCCACTTTAAGACATTATTTTTCAGCACCTGTCTGCATTTCAAGGCTCTAAGGCAGTTGTGATGCATTTGAAAGTCTGAGGCAGTGCACATTCTTCTCTTCACACCAGAGCCCTTGAGCAGCAGTGGTCACTGGGATTTCAGATCACCTGAAGCAGCACCTGGGTTGTGACTGCTGGAGACACGCAAGTAAATGACAACATTCAAAATTAATTGCTGTGGCCTGTAATGTTAAGACTGTCAGCAAAACCTATTAATATAAAACTAAAACTTATGCTGGTTTATTGCAAAGCTTATACTGGTCCTTCAGAGTGCCTGTGGTTCTCCGTTTATTAATTTTCTGCTGGGGCTGTTGCAGCCTCAGCAAGGGGTGTGCTAGTTCAGGAGCAACGGGCTGCCATGAGTCTGTGCCCATGCACAAACCTGCCCTGTCACCTCAAGAGTCAGCTCCTGGAAGCCCTTGTCCCTTTGTGCTCCCTGCAGCAGTGGGACCTCTGAGGCACCAAACCAATCTCCTTCCCTTAAGCTACTCCCAGAAGGGCACGGCTCAATTATTACCCCAAAGCTTAAATCTTTGAATAGAGCCATTCATCAGCTGGGAAAATCAGCTGACTCCATCCTCAGGCTGGTAAAGAGTAATGAAATTGTTTTAGAGAACAGCTTGCAGAAAAGACTGCTTGAACACAAAAATCTAGATGCCCACAGTAAGAAATCATTTAACTCCTCTGTTCACTTAGTCCTCTGCATCTGTACTGGAGCCCATGTTGGGTAAGTAGGGCCTTTTAGCAGATTTTCCTTACAGTTTGTAACCTCAGAGGGTGGTTGTAACATTCAAGCACTCACTAAACAACATTGTAATCTGCAATGGCTTTCAGCCGCTGCAATGCCAAGAATAAGAGAAAACACATGGAGCTTTTGGTATTCCAGGGATTCCTGGAGGTATGTTAAATTCTGATCAGCAGTCTGGGTGTGAAATTTTTTGGTGCTTGAATTGCTTGTCCAATAACACATAACCTTTACAAATAAGCCAACATTAGCATTACGACTTAAGTATTATATTGGTACATGAAATCGGGTGCATCAGAAATCAAAATGTCCCCATTTTTAACTTGATTACATTGACAATTACTGGATATTATTTTGGACATATTAAAGTAATTGAAACTACTTGGAATGCTGACCAAATGAGTACGGAATAAATGCCGTATTGAGTGAGGACCTGAAAATTCGACCAAATAATACTGTGTGTATTTAAACAAAAGGCAAAGAAAGAGTGAGAAAACACCCACTGATCTATTGTATTGATTTAAATTTTCCCATTTTAATGAGGTAACAGGTAACACTAATGTTTAGGACTTTCAAAATCCACTAGTAGTAGAGTATAGATTTGAAATTACTACAACAATTGTATTTCATTAATCTGTGTCCCAGAGGATGTAATGGAAATAAAATGTGTTCCACCTTTAGAATTCTTCAGGAAATAAAGTTTTCTGATTGCTATAAATTATGTGTGAAGTAGAGGATGAATCAATTAGCATTCTAATACCATGTCTACTTTCTAATAGAAATGTTTGTCCATGAAAGTCTACATTCTTATACTGGATGAATAGTTGCATTTTAAATTATTATAATAATTCTCGGTGACCTGGGGGCTACATACTCTGCAGCTCTTACAGATTATTTGAGTGGAAAATAATGAGCATATAAAATGGCTCAAATTTAAGGTTCATGCCTTTCCTTTCTGCATCTTGTTGCCCAGTCATGCAAAAAAACCTTTAAACATTACCTGTGTCAAGAGTCACACATAAAACATAATCAATTTTTATTAAGTATTTCATGTTTTTATTTTGTTTTAGACCCATCTTGGACCAAAATTTTTTCACCTATTGATAAGCCTTTACTTGTCAAGTGAACTTCCTTTCTTATTTCACTACTTGCTGCTTTTTCGCTGAAGTAACTGAAGCTTAATGAATTGTTTTAATGTTCATCTGACACCTTGTAGGATTACTCATGCTAAAATCAAAGCATACTCCTCTTGAAATTGAGGTGTCCTACCCTAGCTCGATCTGAGCACTCTGGCTCTGTTACCTCGAGAACTGCTGTCAGAGCAGCCAGGCTGCACCTTTAACCTGAACATCTTCAGCTCAGACTGTGCTCAAGGCACTGCTCACCTTTACTCTTGCCATGGGGTGACAAAGCACTTCAGGACGAAACCTCCCTGGGAGCAAGGCACCTTCACCTGAAACCACCGTTTCTTTAGAGGTTGTTTTGAGAAGCACATACTTTCAGTTGTACCACTTGTCAGTTTATTCATTACAGCACGGCTGCATTTGTCAGAGCTTTGTTAGCTCCTGCTGCACTATTGAACATGTCCAGGTGCTGCCTTTAAAGAAGCACTTTTGTTCCCATTATGCCTGCAATAATGTCAGTACTCAAGAATTAGATTAAATGAATGAGAAAACTGAGATGAAGACAGTGGATTTGATTATCTTGGGTAATTGATTTTCTTTGCATGATGCTGTCAATGCCTGAAAGGCCAGGTGGATTAACTGTCAAGAACAGGCAGGCTTGTGCTAGTCCTGCACCATATACAATTTTCCAGTTTATTTTCAGTGGAACTGTGGAAATGTGTGAGCCTATGGCTGGGATGTCTCCTGCTGTTTTAAAAAAACTTGATTTGATAGGATTTGGTTTTTTACTCACCTGAAATGCTTACTTTTCACCATGTTCTGCTATCAATAAAAAAAAGCCTTCAACAAGTGAGCTACTGAGACACCAAGAAGCAGTTAGGACAATGCCCATTGCCACAGGGAGCTGTACAGACATCAATGATGTGTCGTGAGAGTATCACACGTGGCTATTAAGTGGGGTAAGAAAAATACGCTGGGTATGGTTAGCAAGCCCCAGTTTTAAGCAGGACCCGAAAAAGCTGTGAGGCACCAAGCTCCCTCTAACTGCCCAGCCAAACAAATTTGAGTTGCTGTTGGGTAGTCCTAGAGACAAACCTGAAATGCCTGGAGAAGGCTGACTTGTTTTCCTCAAAGAGAAGCTGGCATGGTGACTGAACCTTTCCTATATTTCCTCCTGAAAGAAGGGGTTCTTGGAAAAGTGCCACTTTCTCCTGTCCATGTTCAGTTTGCCTGAAGATGCCACCTGTGTTTGTATATCACAGTTTCTTTTCTTAAGCCCTACCTGCTATGCAATCTGAGCAAGACTAAAATAATTGATGATATAATACTGAAACTCTGCTTTGACAGAAAAGATGATTTTTCCAGCCCAAATGGAATCATGTTGTGCTGGGAATGTGTACCACATGGCTACATCTGTTTATGGTTAGTTGGCTCCTCTATTCTCTATATCAATATATTACATGACATTAGAGAGCCAAAGCTTAGAGAGATGTTGCAAAACAAACAAACAAATCTATTTTGTTTGTAAAAGGAAATAATTTATTTTGCTTCTTCCTTGAATTTTAAACACTACATTCTTTCCACAAGAGAGTTTCTTCTATTAATGTACTCTTAACAATTTTCAAAGCTTACTGAAGAAATTAAGACAAAATCTGTTTCTGTAGCTGGCTGTGCATTACCCTACAATCTAACTCCTACTCGTACTAAATGTGTGCTTCAGTAGTAGCAGTGCTATTTGTTAAAGCTTACCAGCTACTTATAAGCTTAAAAAAAAAAATTGCCAATATTTCTTTTACATTTAGGTGCAAATGTGGAGAAAGTCTTTCTAACAGGCACTTGCCAGACTTCCACTTACTATAAAATTATGCAGGCAGAATAATAGCAAGGGATAACAGTGTCTTACATGCCACTTAAATTAAGATGTCTTAAATTTATCCAATTAAAATGTAATATCCACTTCTGTCTCCCTTATGAATATACTGTGTATGAACATCATTATATAGAAATATTAACCCATAAGTATTTACACCATTAGCTGGTGAAGTTAAAATTTCTACAAGCTCATTCTAAGTACATGATGACAACATTAATTTTTGATTGGAAATACCTCTTTGTAAGGCTGTCATATTTGGAGGAAAAATTTACAGAAAAAAAAAGAATTTTTACTGTGAGTAACTACACACTCAATGTAAGCTAAGTGGCCTTTTCTGGGAGTATTACAAGGGGGAAATTGGAAGTATCTGGGCAAAGTTAATGATGTGCATTTTCTAGTGGCTGCCTCAGAAATCCTTTGGAGGATGCAAGCAATCTACTCAGCATTAAATGCCTCCTGTAGTTTGAAATAAGCAGGAGGATGTAGTCCAGGCAGGGTTGGAGAAACACAACAGTGGCAAAAATCTCAGATCCCTATAAAGAGATGGGTATCCTGATGTTCTGGCCCTTCTCAGCTGACTCTTGCATAATGGGTGGAGGTCACGTGTCTCAAAGCCTGTGATTTTGACTTTGGAATTGCAGATTACAGAGCTAATTGGCAAGAGAATGAAATAAATACAGAATATTGAACTAGGTTTCCAGGCCTAAGCCTAAATATCCATGTCCTAGAAACTTCAAAAGAGGCCAAGAAAGCTGTCATACCTTAACATGTCTGCAATGTGGGTCATGAAAAAGATTTTCTCATGTTCCTATTGAAGTCAGAAGTAAAATTCTAATCTGTGCAAGACTAGACCTTATTTTACAGAAAAACTGTTATCTACATTATTGTAGGGGCTAAAAAGTTTTAAACTGTAAAATGACCATGTGAGAAGTGTGTGGTAGTGCTCAAATAATTTTTCGTTTTCCTCAGGAGTGCATGGGGAATTGTTTTAATTCAAAAGATTATATTATAATCTTTCTGATCTATTAAACTACAAGAAAAAATAAATCTGAGAACAGAGAATGCCAAAGGCAGTTCAAGAAGTTATAGATATATATGACATGAAAATCTCCTAGCAAAAGTTAATGCAAGTCAACATCTACAGTGGTCTTAAATGTCACATTGATTCAAAATCACACAGTAATTGATGAAATAGGAGTGAATTATCTTCAATGTCTCTTTTAATGAACTCAGCAAAGAATTTTGTTCAAATGGTCCTTGGGATGTGAAGTTCTGAGTCTCAGAGCCTCATAAACCTGCTGTTTTTTTAGTGTGTGTGTATGTTTATAGTGGTCCAAATGCTAATTGTCCTTATTTTGTTTTTGTTGTTGTTCTCATGGCACTGATGCTGCCCTGCATTCTTCTCTTCTGTTCTTTAAATGTATTATACAGAAGTCTTGATATTTAGGTTAGAAATCATCCTTTAATACTCGAAGTTATGCAATTATTGATCTCCTGGTCTGATTTGTGTTACTTTATGATCAAGCAGAGTCATAAAGCTGTATATAGTCATGTTACAATTTAATTATCAGGCCAGAGGAATGCTATGGCCCTGCCTTGAAGGAAAAGCCTGGAAATCCAGTGTAGTTGGGCAAAATGTTCTACCCTTGGCTCTGGGCTGACAGTAAACAGCTGGAAAATAAGAATTGCCTCTAATATTTTACTTACAAGGAATGGGATTGTGAGAACAGAGTTCCTTCATCTGGCCTGTGGCTGTAGTCTCTGGGGTCTCAAAAGCTGTCTGGGCTGATGCTTTTTCCTGTGACTGAAGTATCAGCAACCATCAACTGTTTAAGGGCCAGAGAAATTCAGGGATTCTGCCTTTCGTCTGGGGCAAACGTAGCTCATTTGATCCACGCTAAAACATATGCTCTCTTTCTATGCTTGTTTGCATGAAAACTTGGTTAATTCAATAGATTTGAGAATAATATCAAACCTGAGGCAAATTAACGAATGCCCCAATGCCTCAAGAAAAATTAGGTGGGAGCTAATAGATATCAGCAAATAGACAACTTTATTTCCTTAAGTAAGTAGATTGAAAAGAAATTCAAAGCTGCAGAAATGGTAAATTTCAACCATGAAATAGGAGTTGAGGTTTTGTCAGCTCTGTAACAGCAGTATGATTGCACAATGTCTAGATTTAAGTTTGATAACTTTCATAGCAAAAGTGCTGACATTTTTGAAGAAGCATTAGGTTTATCGCTAAAGTAAAAGATGTTTTCAGGAATTTTATTAAAAATACAAACAAAAAGAAAGTTATCACTCTTTGTACAGCTAGAATTTAAAAGAAAGGTGACTTTGAATTTTAGTAAAACAGTTCTGCAATAGATGTTCTATAGTTTAGTTATTAAAATATATATCAACTAAAAAATTGGATATCTGTGAGCCTAGAAAATTAAAATTTTGAGGAGTTGAATATGGAAGAGTCTGCTTTTTGTAAATAAAATTTATTTAAATTATTTAATATACTGCCATCACATAAAATAGCAAGCTTTAAGAAAAACACCACTAACAGTGTATTAATATATTTTAGGTTTAGAGTACAACACCAGCATGAAATTAGGGGGATTTGGCCCAAGATGCAACACTAGCTTACTCTGTTCTGCCCATTTTCTTACTGGCTGGGTTTTTTTCTGAAAAACTTGTAAGACAGAAATCTGAAAAGTAAAAGAAAATGTGAGTTCAGACCAAAAAAAAATGTAGATATCACATACACTTATTCATAGATTGCTCCTCTTAGGCAGATATGCAGCAGTGTCAATATCTAACTGTTAATTACAGAGCAAAGCAGGCGTAAATGTGGACAAAAAACCAAGTCTCTACAGACACTGCTATGTGTCCTGAAAAGTAATAATCGATTAGAGAAATAGAACTGCAAGGAGGAAGAAGGCTCTGAGCTTGAAATAAGTGGAAGATATTACTTAATATTTCTGAAAATGCAGGGTTTGATCTTTACAGATGTTGGCACATACTTAAGTGAATGAGAAATCACAGTTGATTTCAAGAGGAATAATTAAAATATGTCTGCTGAACCCCTTTGAGCGTTATCTTAAAAGTAAGATTATATATAGTATTTAAAGCATAGGTGATAAGTGTCCATTTTGTCAGCAGAACATCTAGTGCAATATTTTAATATCAAATATATACTAACCAAAATTGGTTTTCTTGGACGTATGTGTTTCCATATGTTTATAAAGTGGGAAAATAAGAATAATTCAGTTCTGACTTCTTTTCAATCACTGTGTATCTACGAATAAGACATATCAAAGCTGTTTGTTAGTAATTCAGGCTGCTTACTGCCGGGTTTGCTCATCAGTTCCTCCACACCTATTGTCTTCCCACACTCAAGAGGAGCCCGAGGAGAGCATGGCAAACTTTCCTGGTGCCGGTACTCCACGTTTTCATTTCCTAGGAAAAAGTCCTATTTGTGGCAGTGGCACACATAGTGGATGTGAGATGGGATTATTACTCACCGAAAGCAAATTAAAATTCCTTTGATCCTCCTGTTTCGGAAGGAGTTTGTGTGGAGGACGGTACTTTGTTCCTGCAGAGGGTGGCAGTGTGGTACCATCCGCAAACTCCGGGAACCGCTCCGCTGACTTTGGAGCGCGCATCGTCCTGCGCTGTCCTGCCCGGGGCCGGGGCTCTGTCCTTACAGACCGATGTAAGCGGGCCTGATCCAGGTGAGGTGCATGCAGCGCTATCTGTGAATCAACACCAAAAAAAACAAAATTTAAAAAAAAAAAAAAAGTTTTTAATGAAAGATTGGCCAAGGCAGGTTGTGTGGGTATTTTCATTACCAGGGACGGTCATTCCAACCCCAGAAAAAAGATCAGCTGTGTTAGTTTTTCAAGACAGTGCCTTCCCTTGCTGTGGAGCTGCTGGAAGGAAGGGTTCTGCTGCCTCGGTAGCCGTGAGCAGCTGGAGGTCAGCGTGCTGGCACAGGTAACCTGCTCAGGTGATGTGCACGGCTACTACAAACCACCACGCCTCCGTTTAAATTCACCTGCAGGAGTGGCACAGATGACAAGTTACTGAAGCAAAATTGTTTAATACCTGTGGGCTGATGAAAATACACAGAGCTACGTAAAACTTGAGTCTTTCCCCACAGTATTGAATGCTGACGTTGCTGTGTTACTGATGTAATGGCTTGTGTCAGGCAGCAGCTTTATGTAACTACACCTATTTCCTCATCTTTAGATGTCTCTTACCTAACCAGAGCTCTGTATTGCATAAATAATCCTGCTTGTTTGAACCTTGGTGAGCGTTCAGGTAGTACAGAGTGGGATTTCTATCTTTGTAAACACTATAGGAAACTCCAGCTTAGTTATGCTGTACAAGCAGTTAACATGTTGCTAAAACTTTAACTTAGGTTAATTTAATTTTTTTTCATTCTTTCTGCACGTAATAATGAAAAGATTGCCTAAGCGATGAGGAAAATTAATTCTGTTATTTAGATTTTAGTGTCATGTGAAATGAAATGACTCATTACAGAAACTCCACCACAAAATTAGCTTTATTTCAGAGTAATTTATTTCCATGCTAACATCTCTGTGATGTAATAAAATTGGGTTATTTTCTAATATATTCTTGTGAGACTTCACATGGAATGAAATAAGCATTTGAACTGGTTTATTTTGAAAAGAATTTCAGAATTATTAATATTGGAAATAGGAAAATTAGTATCATTAACATGAGTAGGGAAAATATGACACAGTGAGTATTCAGGACTTTGTATAGGTCACTATCTTCAGTGATTTAATGTAAGTGAAAATTCAAAGTACCAGAACTGCAGCCTGGACATACACCAAGAACTTTAACCCCTGCAAAGAAACTTACTCATGATAGTCTGGGGAGCTGTTTATTTGCTCAAATACTGTCAATTAAACATTAATTGAATTTTAAACAACTACTGTTAAATCTTAAACAGATTCTTGCTTTGTGTTGCATACATTGTTCAAGACTTTTGCCAAACTGGTACAGATTTGTAACTACGATTTAAAAAGCCCACAAAATATTAATTTAATTCAAAGCTAACAGCAGTACTTCGCTGCTATATGTCAGGGTAGGCATGGCATACAGGCACCAAAAAAGAAAGCCCCGTAAGTTGTGTACTAAATATCTTCAAAAGCCAAAGGGAACAGACTGGGAATGAAAAATTAGAGTTGAAAAAATATTTGCATGTAATTGTTTATAATGTTATCCGTGAACCAAGTCTTTAGTAATACTTCTTCATTTGTGCACTACGTAAGCAAAGTGTTGCAAGTGACAGTGCTGCTTACGCTGACCAGCTTGCGTTTAAATGCTGGAATTATTAATATATTACATGCAGTTAAGGGACTGAAGATCTCAAAGCCTTCTTGTGATGGCACTGGCAGAGCTGTGCCCAGTGCTGCCATACTGAGACAGCTCTCTGCTGGAAATGGGAGGGTTTCTAGCATATCAGGAATGAGTTTATAAAATTACTTGCTAGATCAAGTGTTTTGATAAATGTCACATTGTTTAAACTAATGTACTGGTCAAGTAATTTTTTAAGACAAATATCACATCTCTGACTAGCCCGTTTTAACCTACATCAAGTGATCTACTTCAGTGCAGGTTATTGGAATGCACTAGACTGAAGCAGCAGCAGACCCAGAGTGTTTGCAGAGCTCCTACAGGACCAGCTTTAACTCAGAAAATGCATATTCAGGGCAAGAGAGTCATGTCCTCCCTGATGTTGCTGTGGTGACCAGGATGGAGGAAAGTCTGCTGCTTTGCCATGAGACTTACAGCAAAAGCTCATCAGATGGTGTTTACACATCAAAACACCTAGGTAATACTGACGTGGGACAGGTGCTTTGGAAGCGGGCAGTGGCACACAGTAAGGCAGACAATGTCTGGACGGATCTCTCCACGTGTTTCTGCCCATGTGCACCGCTTGCTTGGCCGCTGGTGCGCAGCCTGCAGGGCGGCCCTCAGCCCACACGGGTTTTGCAGAGCGGAGACACCCAAGGGTATGGTCCAAACTGCTCCTGGGAGGCTTCACCCCTGCCAGGCCTGGGATACAGCCACATGCAGTAAAGCGGAGCGCTGGCTGTGTCCGCTGCCCCCGAGCTGGCAGCCCAAGGGCCAGCGCAGCTCGGAGCAGCGCGCCGCGGGTCACAGCCCCTTGGCTCTACCTGCGAGGCCCTGCGAGGCCCAGGCTCCGAGCTTCTCCGTAAAGTGAGCTAAATTCTAATGGGACGCTTGTTGCTTTCCAAGTAACTGCAAAAATGGTGCTCGTATATCACAGTATTCTGCTGCACCAAATGGGCCAGGCCTTTTCTTGTATTTATTTATCTTTCCTACAGAGAAAATAAAAAAGGCCTACATACACCCCGAATTAGAAGACTAAAAAAAGAGGCAACCAAAAAAAACCAGCTTAATCCTTGTTTGTTTGGGGATTTTTTGCTGCAGCCAAGAATCTTGATTGCGGCAGGGATTTTTCATTTTGTGGTTTTATTTTACACAAATGATCTCTTAATGAATCTCACCGTTTCTAAATGCTTGTTTCTGCAGTAATCTGGGCACAGCTGCCTAGTCCCCAGTGGCCAAGTGGCAGCACAGTTGATGCAGTCAGTGTCCTAACGTGGTGGCACTCACAGAGGTGGCTGGGCTGCCATTTGTTTTGAGACTCCAACTCCAGCCTGAATGACCAGTGTTATTTTATTCTTGTGCTGAATTTTGGCTGAAGTCCTAAATTGCTCTTGAACTCTTTTTTTTTTAATTGCTGTTGAGGCCATTAAGATCAGGACTTGGGGAGCAGTGCCTGAGGGATGGCTTTGGCTGGTTGGCATCAAGATTTGGTGATGTAGGACTTTTGTTCCTTACCTTACCCTTGCTGTCTTTCTTTTGTAGTCACGTAACAGTTTCTTAGGGTGTAAGGTAGGCTTATAGATTTCTTTATTTAAAGGGTAATTGAGGGAAAGACTCAAGGAAGATGGTTTATTCAAGAGTAGCTCGGCTGATGGATTCATGAGGATGCTGAAGGTATAGAAGATTACCTGGAAAGGGGGTAATGAAATGAGATCAAGAAGGTAAAGGAATAGTCAGCAGAACTGTGCAAGTCTGGAGAGGTGATACTAATTACTGGTGAGGGCACTTGTCCTTCCTCTCCATAAATTAGTGGTAAGGTTAAGAGGCCTTTATTAAATCAAACTTAAGGGAGGACCATAAATATCCAACTTCCACTGGAAAGATGAAAACTACCTGGAAAAATCCTGGTGGAGTTATCATTTATTGGAAGACTTGTACAGATGTAAGTTTAAATAAATAATTTTAATGTAAGTACTACATGCCTGCATTTTGCTATTCCTGTACCCCAGAGAGTAAGCTGGATATAGAATCAATCTGTGGAACTTTTGGATTCATACCTCGGGGTGGAAAAAAAGGCTGAGGAGAAAAATAGGAGGAAAAAATCAATAGCTGCAATTGTCTTCAAATAAAGAATTAATTACTAGTGAGGATATGAACAATATTCTGTCACTTAAATGAGTGCAGTTATTAAAATGCTCTCAAATACTCTAAAAACTAAAGATTTTAAGTATCACCTTTCTGCAAGTGACAAATCAAAGTAGGTATTATTTTTTATTGTAAATCTTGCTACATAAGAAATGCAGGAAAACAACATTTTCATCAATGGGTGCATTATGCAATAGATCTTCAGCTTGTCATAGCTGTCCATTGCTGTTACCATTATTATGTTCCAAAAAATAAGTGTATTAAATATCTGCAGGACGTTTGCTAGGTCTCTGTTATTGGCAGTCATTCAGAGCAGTGATGACAGACTACTACATAAATTATGCAACCCTGGTACACAGTATATGCTGTCAAATTTAACTCAGTCTTATAGACTACATCTGGAAACAATTTAAAGGAATGTTATTACAGTTTTTTCTAAAGTGAAACAAGTCTTCGTGCTTTAAAAACTTAGTTTAGCAGCATTTCATTCAGAATTTCTTAGGCATAAAAGCACACCAATGGTAAGAAATGGAAGATGCCAAAATCCTCTCCAGAGAAAAGAAACAGATTAAAACCTCAGGTGAAAAAGCCTGATGTAAAAATATGAAAGGAGAAAATATTTTTTAGAGGACTACTATGAAATGAGAGAAGAGAGCACTTAAATGAGAGAAACCAATAGATGGGGGAAGGGTGCAAAGGAAAGTGAAACATTAAAAAATCAAAGAAAGATTCTTGTTGAGGGGAGAGCTGAAAGATGGGAATGGGAACTATGCAAAAAAATATTAACAGCCTGAGGTTGGCAGTGTTTGTGTTTGTACATGCTCATGTAGCCCACCCAGGCCCCCACCCCCTCCTGAAATTCCAGGAGCTTGAATTTTAAGCGAAAGGTTACTCTGGGAAAACACATTTTCCTATTTCATACTGCTAGGCAGGCCTGTGTCACAGCGGTAGGTAATGCTTTTCCCTGAATTCCAGACTGTTCTTTGAAACAGAATATTAAAAAAAATAGTAATAATGAAAAGCACTCTGAGCAAAAGAGAAGCAGAATAGACCGGGGCTAATCTGCCAGCACTCAGAGGAAAAAACATTTTTCCCTACCACAAAGAACCCTATTGTTCCCATGTTAAGTATTTAATTTTGCCTGCATTTAAACCAAGCTGTCTTAAACTCTGTTTTTTTACGATGGGGAAGCATGTGCCAGTTACTGCAGCAGCGTTCAGTGGCTCCAGGGAGGAGCCAACCTCTGTGATTTCCAGGGCTGTTCAATTTTTCTCAGCCTGCTTAAATTGATTTTTGGTAGAGGAGAGTGTGACCTGCCCTTCATGGCTGGGAAATCTCACCACCTGTTCAGCTTGTAAAAATTAGTGTTACATCAGGGAAAGAAGCCTATGGGAAATCTGAGCACTTTGGGAAATGTTGGGTATAATGACTGTTACCCACATATGTCTTTCTGATAAATCTTATTAATGAACCTTCAATACATGCACTTTCATATAGGTTTTGTCACTGTGTTGAAACTCAAATTTTCATTTGTTCTGAGCTAGGAAATTTTTGTGTGCATTCTTCACATAGCTAGCAAAAGTCAGGCAAGTATCACTATGCAGTGCATTTCCCTGGTAGGGTGTCAAGTCAGGGAGCGTCTCTTTCAATATTAGCAGAATTTCTCCTTTATTTAGCAGAAATGAGGATGCTATTAATATAAGCAAGCTGTTATTAACAGATAGTTACTCACACAGTACTTTCAATTATTTCCTCCTACAGTCACATTCACTCACACTCGTTACCCAGCGAGGAGATGGAGAGGATTGGCATGCTACTGTGTTTGCTTGGGCAGTTTGGCATCTTCTTAAGAGAAGAAATGAAGAGAGGAGCATGGGGGGACTGCCACTACACAAACATATTTTTAACAGGACCAAGTAATGTAATTGTTGTTGCCATAGCACTCTTGTGCAGCACTTCTGCCTGTGGCTACAGCCTGAGGACTTTTAAGTTATGAGCAGCATACAAAAACCCCATGGCACCCAGAGAAATTACTTCAATTGTCTTCAAGTTTAGGTCACCACTTGGAACTTCTGCTCTCAGTATTGCAAATTATTTAAAGCAGTGAACCTTGTCTTGAAAGCAAGTGAAAAGCTCTGGTTTTATTGAGCCAAGCTCAGTTTGTAAGGATGGTGTGCTTAAAATCCTTGTACATCTTCATATGTCTGTGTAATTTCTTTGGTCATACAGAGTAAAAATTTTGGGGAGAAAATTGTTCCAGAGTAATATAGTTTAAACATATTGTAGTTTAGACCATAAGAGGATAAAACATCTGAAATCTCCAAAGTATACTGACCTGGTACATTTTTACACTGTGTGGTATTGTTGCTTGGAGAAGATCCTTGATGCTAAAAATAACCATTTCTAACACTGTTTTCTATCTCCAAGGTTACTAAATCTTTTTAACCTAAGCATAATTGAGATTATACCTACAAAATATATTTTTAGACAGTTAGATTTTCTGTGCTATAATGTTCTAGTAGACACAGCTGAGTTAGAGGAAGTCTGCTCCATGGGAGAGAGAACAGTAGAAGTGAAATCAGACGTTTCTACGGGCAGTTGTCCTGTCTGTGGCTTTTTGCATGGGTGCAAAATTTTGCTTAATGACTCACAGGTCTTCAAAGAGCAGCCACCAATTTAGAGAAAGAAACTCCACGTAAACCCCTAAGAAATACGCAATCTGTATTAGGATGCTTGACATATGACATGTTCTAATGGGTTTGAAACTAGAACTATTCACTGGGTTCACTTCTTTGTACTATTTTCTTGCTCTGGTGTCTTTTAAGAAGTAGACTGAAAATGAAAAAAGTGAATTGAACAGATGTGCCTGTTAGTTCAGATAATTTCAGAGGGCTAAAAACGTCTTTATTTTTTCTGCATGCTGTATTTTAATGTTTAAGTCAGTAATGGATTGGTGACGTGAACACCTGCTGAAAGCCTGTGATCCACACAACAGAACCACTCTCCTAAAAGCCTGACAGCCATCCTGCAGAGTATTTAAAAGAATATCTGCTCACAAATGACAGCCTTTGATTATAGATAGCTATCCATTCCTCACAGGGCCTTGCTGGGCACAGCGGGGCTGGAGCTCCAAGGGCTGAGCCGGGGAGCTCTGGCACAGAATCCTTTCCCAAGCCAGGCTGGTCCTGTTCCAGCTCCACCATCCCTCCCCACCTGAGTGTCACCCAAGGCTGTGTACAACTTTTTGCTTCATTAATGGAACTGCTGCCATGCAATGAAATCTCTGCTGGAAATATCACCAGGAGAATGTCAGTGGGTGGATAAATCCTTATTCCAAGTGTGGCAAGCACACCTGGGAAAGGGTAGAACCTTACAAATAGGGTTTTGTCTGCAAATGAGAACTGATTTCAGAGTCTGCTGACTTGTAACTGAGATGGTTAAGGTATCTCATTTGTGATGCAAACAAAACGAAACAAAAATGAAAACAAAAACACACCAAAAAAAAAAACCCAATCAAACAAACAAACAACCACTATGCCAGAAAGTGCGTTGTGCAAAATCTTTGGAAATGTGACAGTTTCCTTGGAAAAGAAACTTCTGTGCAGGAATTCCTTAAAAAGACAGTCAAGTATATTTGTCTAGTCCTTCATTAATCTTTTCAGTTGGGAATATTTTTTCAGACCTAAATCTTTCCTTTATAGGAAAAGGTATCATAGGTATTCCTGTGAATACCTATTCATATCATTTGATTCTCTTTGTAACTTTCTTTTTTCCAAAAGATGCTTAGAAGAAATACTGGCATAACTCTTTCACATGTACTAAAATAATCCTGAAGAATACTGAAATAACTACTGTAGGAAATAGCTTGCTAAATGGAGAATTGAGTTATTAGAATTGATTTTATTGGCACTGTCAGACAGGTCGGAGGTTTGAAGAGTTAATGATTTAACGATGGAATGAGAGAAACAGGGATATTTAACTTCAGAAAAAACATTTTCAACTTGAAAAGACTCAGCCATCTGATGATGCTGGGAGATGTAGAAAGGCTATTTCTAGAACCAAGACTGTTGGACAAGAATATACTTACACATTTAAGTAGGTGAAGACACTGCTGAGTTTATATGGGGAAAATACTGACAATACAAATGACAGTTTAAACTGGATGCCAAGTTGGAGATGTGTTCATGGGAAGAGTGGATGAAGGATGCTTCCTGCATGCTGAATGATTAAAGCACACATTTTGGTACACAGCTCAAGGAGAAAATGTGCTTTGAAATAATCTATGTATATTTAGTAAGGAGGCAGATCTGTGAGTACGACACAGTGTTGTAGTTAATAACTTGTAGTCAGTGGTGGGAAAAGGGAAAACCACTAAGGGAAATAGAAGGATTGGAAAGCCATTTATATCATGTAGTCAATATATATGAATTTATGGATCTCAAACCAATCCTCCTGTATAAATATACGCATAAGCACTGCATTTCATAAAGTAAGTCTCTCAATTTAGAATTAAGCATGAAGCTTGACACAATTGGAACTGACTGATCTTAACCTTTTTCCCAAAATTTGTAAATCAATGCAAAGACTAAAAAATAAATAATTGCTTGCTTTAAACATATAATTACTTTTTTTTTTCAGCTAATTCAAAGAGAATTGAAATGGGATGAACAAGACTTTATATAAAGCAAAAGTACTAGAACCTGTGGAAGTAATAGATATCAATCACCAGTGAACTTGAGACATATTATTTCCTAAAATTTGGGACTTCTTTGCAGTCTCCTTTCTCAGTCTTGAAGTGCAAAATTAAAGAGCAGAAAACCTCTCGGAGACTAAATAAAGATGACCACATTGAAACACACGTAAAATGAAGTCATGTAAAATGTACGTAAACCCACAGGGAGAAAAATCTGGTAGTGAGAATCCAAAAGCAAGTGTGAAAATATCCAAGAGCTCACGTCTCTATAGATAGTTCCCCGTGGTGCTCGTGGACACGCGTAAGCTCGGCATGGGCACACAGTGAAGTGAGGGGGCCTGTAAAGAGGGCAGCAGGTTTTTACCAGTGTGAAGATTTTGACAAAGGATGGTAAATAACCAATTTAATTCCTTCCCAAAGCAAAGCTTACATTTGAGGCTTTCTTAGAAGGGAGAACATTTTATGCTTCTAGAACACAGGAAAGCAGGTGGGTGATTTATCATGGGTTTATTTATGGCTGCGGTTAACAAACAAATGCAAATTAGAGATGATTGGGGGTTTTAAGATCTCTCCCTTTTTGCCACTATCTTTGGATAGTCCCTCTGGATGGACATAGTCAAGTTCTCTTCTGCTATTAATTGAGTGACATCTGATGGACAATGCATCAACATGCTGCTACTGCTTTCCTCTGTGGATGCTCACTTAATAAAGACCGAATCACTTAACAGAGGGTGAGTGGGTAGTCAGGCTGAATTCAGACATTTTAAAAGCATTTATTTTAAAGTTATTCTTTTTTGTTTTATGTATGTTTTCCACATTATGTCTACTTTTATTCTTTTGAAGAGATACTAAGACTGAGTGACAATCTGGTCTTAATATGTACAGGTTTTTTTTGGAAATATCTGCTTTGAGATGGTTTGTATATTTATTTTGGCCTTAACTACCAAGGGGCTGCATGATAAATTCAGATTTAGCAAAACAAAAATTAACTTTGGTCATAAAAACACAGAGATCAGCTGATAACAAAATTCTCTTCTTTCTTCATTCTTAAAGCAGCAGTTATTCAAGGCCCATATGCATGCTGCTAATTCACATTTTCTTATTTTCTTTCCATAATTTACTAAATTTGGTAGGTACTCTGTGTGTTAGATGGGGCAACTGGCACTCATTATCTTCCCTTATTAATTCATGATATAGTTATCACTTATGGTTCTGATACTCTCTATTGTTTTTTTCTTGTTATATCCTCTTCGAGCTTTGAGGATATTTTTTCTGTGTTTTCCCTCACTTTTTCTTTCTTCTACTGGAGAACTTTATCATAAACCTCACGAAATTCTTTTTATAGAGCTCCTTTCTCTTCTAGATATTGGTGGCCTCATAATATTGAACATCAGACTAAAGATGTTATTAGTTGCTCCCACAGGCTTCCTACCCTGGGAGCATTGGAAAGTTGGGAATTTTTGCTTCAGTGAGCCATTATTAGGGATTGTCTGCTGTTCCTGCCAGATAAAACAGTAGGAAGATACTAAAAGATGCAAACGGTAAGAATAAAAGATCAAAAGACTTGAAAATACCACTAGCCCTTGTGTATTTGCTGAAAACCGATAATAATAGTTATGCCTAGCTCTGTTTGTAGTTGCTTGGAAGAAAAACAAGAGCTTTGTTGCCAGCAGGGGAGTACCCATGTCCTGGATAAATACGATGACTAATGATCTGAGAAGGCGATTTTTGGGGCAGGGTGTTGCTTGTGCTTGGGGCTGTGACAGTTTTGCTAAAAGTACCAAGCAAACGGAAGACTCTGTAAATTTGGTTTATCGTATTTACAGCCGACATGGGTAAAGCACCAAGCACATGAAATAACCCGAGCAGAAAGAGCAACTGGTGTTTTGTTAATCAGTTAATGAGCAATAACATGTTCCTTTTCAGGACATACTTGGTTTTTTACACTACATTGTAGAGCATATAAAGACTAATTGTTTTTAATTTTAGTATGTTTATGTGTCTTTGTAAGATTAAATAAAGTTAGTAATATAATCTTTAATGATATTATGAGGCACTCGATTGAAAGTATGTTGAACCTATAGAATAAGGTACTGCAAGTATGTTAAAGAGTTTCACCTAATAGATAATTTGCTAATGAATATGTAAACTAAGTGGGCAGTTTAAGGTGTTAGAGAGTGGGTCTTTGGTACTGCTCCTTTCAAATCACATGTCAGTGCCCATCACTCATTCTGAGGCTGAGCACGGGAATTTTACGAGAATTTGTCTGTGTGTTTTTTGGATTTTTAACAATAAGGGCGTTAACTTCTTTCATTTATTGTTGAAAAATACAATTTTTCTTCAATAGTTGAGAATGTATAGAAAAACAAACCTAGCAGAATAACTAGAAAATTGATTCACCTCTGCAAAGACATGAGAACTTTTTTTGCCAGTTTCAATGAGCATCATTACTTCTGTTATCAGTTTTGTAGGGATCATACAAACACAGTAAATAAGTAATTAACAGTTGTTCTGCAGATGTCATCTGAGCACGATTATCCCTATATCACAAGACAAATAAACAGAGCTAGGCAAATCTCCACGCAGGGATCAAACCCACAACCTTAGTGTTTTTAGTACCATGCTCTAACCAGCTCAGCTAATCTCAAGGTGTTAAAGGTGATACACAGATTTGGGGTGACAATGCCTGTGAATACTGGTATAAAGACAGCACAGAGACCTTCTCTGAAAGGACAACTATAAATATTTAAACCAAGACAAGGAAGGAAGATGATGGTAAGGAACTTAATCCTTTTAATAGATAATGCATTTCATAAGTTTAAGGCTAAGGAGCAATACTTGTTTGCAGCAAGATGAAGCTGAAGGTCATCTCATCTTTTTATCTAAATACCAAAAGCAGGTTATTTTTCTTTTCCAAGAATTGCATTCTTAAAAAGTAATGCTCAGTGCACTCATACTTTATAGCTCATTGCTTGTTTGTCTGTTTCCTCAGGAGTCATCCAAGAGGTTTGCTTTACACAAAAGAAGTGTTTGGGGAATCTAAATTAAGCATTTGAACTTCAACTATTCAGAGGAACCCGGAGATGTGGGGAGGACTTGGCCTACTGTGTTGTGAAAACTGTCAAGTCTGAGGTGATTGCCATGTGGGATGAGTGGGCCAAGGAGCTGGAAGCTGTAAAGAAAAAAAAAATCTGGCACCATGAATGGTTTTGGTTATTTGTCTTTTTTTAATGCTTGGCCCCTCTTCTCTGCCTTTCTTTCCAGAAGGAAGTTGTCCTAATTTCTTGGATTAATGTCACTTCGCAGAGCGTTCTGCCCGTTCTGGTCCCAGCAATTTAATATATTCACTGTTTTTCTGGAGACCTTCATCATTTGTCATGTTTCAGAGACGCCGAGGATGGAGGCCTGTGTACCTTTGCTGTCCCTTTTCCCAGGGCTGATGGCTGCTCAGTGGTGACACGAGCCAGCACACTGGGACTAAATGCCTGGGAAAGCCCAAGGACTGCTCAGTCTATCCCTCACTCAATGTTTACTCGAGTTTCTTGAGGCCGCCACTCCCCCCTGTTGCTTAAACATACAGAGTGATATGTTGTAATCTAAACACATACCCTCAGGCCCCTCAGCAAACACAGACTTCAATATTGTTGAGCTTGGTGATGGGATGGCCTGTTTTCATTTTAAATATTTCAGATTCCTTCATACCAATTCTTTCTGTGGAAACAAGCTACTTGTGCGTCTAATGCCTATAGGTTTGTTTTCAGGCTCCCTGACTCTCTTTTCCTATGGATGTTTCTTATACCCATCCCAAAGATGAGAGGTTCTGGCCCTGGTTTCCAGGGTTATCATCTCAATCCCATCTCCTGTTTTCTGGAAATGAAGCTAACATGTCCCAGTGTTCACTCACTCTTGCTCCTTTCCTGAATCCCAAAGTCAGCATACCTCATCTGCAAAATAGCAAATTCTAGATATCTAGGAAGCTGCATAATTGTAGCCACAAACCAACACACACACAACTTGTGTAAACTTACAGCAAGAAGACTGTAAATAAGTTCTCACTATGGCTAGGAAGAATATGAATATTTAAGATGTATTTTGTTCCTCCAGATTTGCTCAGGACGCTCAGTTTTGTCTGGGGAGTAGAAAAGTGGCACTCTGGGGTTTTTGCTATTCTTACCCCCTGCTCAAGATGTGTGGAAACTACATCCTGAGTTCTCTGGTTTCCTCTTTTTATTTGTGCTTCAAGCTTCCTCCTCAGCTGTCTGGAGCCTTATCTGAGTACAAATGCCCGCCTCCGGGCCTCTCTCTTTTTTCCTCATTTTGTTTTCTTATGGAAATGACTGGGACACAGAATCTACTGTTGCCTTCTGCTGGTTTGTGTATTGCAGACAGAGGTTTGCCCGAAGGCAGGAGGATCAGCAGACAGAACCAAACTGCTCTAGCAAATGTGGATCTGACCCTCTGTGGAAGGGGAACTCTGCATCTCATGTCACATGAGGCTAAAAAGTCCACTCTTTTCTTTAGGCAGTGACAGAGGATGGGGAAAGCGTTTCATCACTGTCTCTTACACCTCCACTGAATGGCTGCAGAACAGTGTGTAACACCACCATGCCCTGATCTTGGAGCTGTGGAATACTACTCACAGGTGTACCAGTCCATCACTTAAAGGAGATCATCTTCAACACATAAATCTGTTCCCCGTGGCTCTGTGAATGACCTGGATATTTTTAGGTCTAGTAGACCATCACTGTTCACAGCAATCCTTCCCCACAGGGCCTTCATGTTCCAGGTAACAACTTCCCCTTGTGTGAAAACACTGCTGTGTGTTTCATGGCCACTGACTGATAATCATCATCCTTCCCCATAAAAGTTTCATCTGTCTCAGTTTGAAACTGAACTTTGCCAGGAAAAAAAAAAGACAAACACAAAACCTGTTACTGGCAGACTGGTATAAAAAAGCTTATTGTGGTTTGTCAGGTACATACACAATTTTAAAGGACTTGAAATACACGAGTCTGGGCATCCTAAGAGGTGTTCAGCATGGTGTGAAGTCATGTCTCTTTTTCTCTGAGAGAACCTTATATATATCTGCACTTGTTACATTTGGACTTCTCAGCACATAGGTGAGCTCAACTGAGTTTATTGAATTTCTACCTGTAGAGACAGAGTCTAACACAGCATTTGAAAAATCAGTCCTAAATTCCAACTATTTTTAGAAACTAATGTTCAGTTGGGTTTAATTTATTCAATATGTGTCAATTTTTGTATACATTTGGTTTATTTCCTGTGATGATACTCTACCAGCAAGTATTCTTTAGGGAAGTCAGTGTGTAAGCTGGTACACAAGCACTCATACTTTTTCCAAGTTGGTTTTTTTAAAGTATTTCTTACTGATATATCTGTGCAGTTGATATTTATTACAGTGAAGAGTTTAAAATTTGCATTTATTAACTAAGCATTGCATCAACTACACTCTTATTTTTTAAATAAATTGATGTTCAAAGTGATCAACAAAATGACTTCTGCCATGCTAAACCATCTAAAAATGTTGCTGTCTTATCACTGGAAGTAAGATCAGTACTCTCTTGCACTTCCCCGGCCAATTTTTCTCATTAAGATGACAAACACTCAGTGTCTACCTTCGTCTCGTGAAACACTCCTCCTTGAGCTTTTGAACCAACACTGACAGTAATTCACAAAGAATCTAATCACTGAAACCTAAACTATGTATATTATTTTATTTGTTGATCCCTATTTTCCTGTTCCCAGGAAGATTGTAAATGGGAGGGTTGTCTTACCAGCTGGAGTAATGCAGGCCAGGTCAATGTTTGTTTGTGAAGGAGAAAGAACCAGTCATGTTTTGTGATGGGCTGCAGTAACGAAAGGGATTTGAAACCCCATGTCCAGATGTGGTGCTCCAGGTCCTATCATCAGCATCCTGCTTTTCCTGTCTCTCCTTGGGGCAAGAACTCTGGAAGCTGGTGGTAGGCACAGAGCTGGATGGTGTCCAGCCACAGAGAGAAAGTAAAAGTGGCAGCTCTGAGAGGGGAGCGAGTTCTGGCACAGGCAGGGCAGAGCAGCTGGCTGCAGGTTCCGGTGGCCTGTGCTCCAGTGACTTCTCCCCATGGGTGACCAGCAGGGAAGATGCTGAGAAGCTGGTGTCCACTGCTCTGAAAAGGAAGTGAAAGAGCCATGGTGGTTCACAACTTCCTTTGCAGTGGAAGGCTGACAGCTCTGTAGGCAGTAGCATGGAGGCACTTGTGATTCCTGGAATGGGACTGAATGTCATCAGCTATGGAGAAAAGTTGCTGAGACTCCTCCAGCACCACCCTGTATTTCTTATTTGTGGTGAGTCAGGGATAAAATGTGCGGGAGGGTAGGATCCCTTCAGACCTTCCAGGCAAGAAGTTTAAAATTGGCTCTTTCATGAAGTTCCCTAGGAGATGCACCCAGAGGTGTGAGTTCATTCTCTGGGACAGGTAGGTGCAGGAAATTACTTTTCAGCAGTTATTGCAACTTTGTCTCCTTTCATGATTAGGTTGAGGTTTTTTTCTGTGGGCTGGACCTCAGACCTAGAAACAAGGAAGGCCATCTCTTCTCTGGACACTCCCTTTCGTGTACCTCGCTGGTGTGGAGGGTATCTGCTCAGCCTCCTGCGACTTAACAAAAAACAAACAAAAACCACAAAAAAAGCCTACCCTAACAGAATGCTTGCTCTCTGTAGCCACGATGCCCTTCTGCCCCCCCGAGCCAGGGATGCAGACCTGCTTCAGCGCACTGGTTCCCTGGGGGAGCCCCGGGCACGCACCGCTGCCCCCGGCCGTGCGGGACTCTCCAGCCCGGTGGAGAAGTCCGAGGCGCTGGTAACGTGGCAGCGCTGAGGCGATCCGTGCTCTGAGAAAAACAGGAGGTCAGCCTGCAAGTTACACGGATTGAGTCATGTAGAGTTAAACTAACCCCTCCCACAGCCATGGACCACTAAAGCGCCCATTTTCATGAGCACCTCTCACTAAGGCAGCTCGGAGCCGGCAGAGACTGAGAGAGGAAGGAGGGGGGAGCGCGGGAGGAGGGAGCGAGCACCGGCACTGATGGACGAGCCAAAGGGTAAGGACAGAAGCGAACCGCCGCTCTCCGAAAGCAGCCCTCACCCCCGGCGAGGGGCGCGGGGCTCGGCGGGGAGCCCCCGGGGTGGCGGCATCCCGCGGCCGGCGCTCGGGGGAGGCTGTGCATATTCATGAGGAGCTCCTTCGGGATGTGCCAGTCAGGCGGGAGCTGCGGCTGCGGCATCCCCGGGCGGCGCGTCCCTCCCTCCGCGCCCGCGGAGCGCTGCCGGCGGTGGGCGAGGGCTCCGCGGAGGGGGCTCGCCGGGGTGGGCGCAGCCTTGCCGCAGTCCGCCCCCGGCTGACATCATCTTCCAGCCCCTGGACTCCTGGTCGCTCCTGAAGGGACAAAACCGACTTGTGCCTGGGGAGCCCGCGCGGGGGGCCGCGGCTGCTCGGGGGGAGCCGGCGGCGGCCGCGG
>VWPU01016134.1:0-31661 GCA_013398955.1 Callaeas wilsoni
GAAAGCGAACCTTGTTTTTCACACAATCTTTTGCAAACTTTATTTTGCTAAAGCTCTCCGTATCCAGGGCCATCCAGTGCTGTCCTGACATCCTTTCTCCCTGCGGGAAGCAACCTGCCTTAAGCAGCTCCTGCACGAGGCAGGCAATGACTGAAGCCATGGCTTTGCCAGAGAGTGTCTGGGCTTCCCAGAGACCTGGAGGGGGCTTCACCCTGGGCTGTGTTTGGCACTTTTGAGCTCCATGAAGTGTGGGAGAGTTGTCTTCTATCCAAAGATGTGTTTCACCGTGGCAGAGCCTGAGGGCATGGTGAGATTTGAGCGAGTGCAGCAGTGAATGTCATGGTGTGAGGGCTGGGGACAGGTTCTGGCTTCTCCTCCACACACCGTGACTCTGTGGCTCTGCATCTGCCTCGAGCAGCTCCCGCATGGGGCAGGCAATGACTGAAGCCATGGCTTTGCCAGAGAGTGTCTGGGCTTCTCAGAGACCTGGAGAGGGCTTCACCCTGGGCCGTGTTTGGCACTTTTGGAGCTCCATGAAGTGTGGGAGAGTTGTCTTCTATCCAAAGATGTGTTTCACCGTGGCAGAGCCTGAGGGCATGGTGAGATTTGAGCGAGTGCAGCAGTGAATGTCATGGTGTGAGGGCTGGGGACAGGTTCTGGCTTCTCCTCCACACACCATGACTCTGTGGCTCCGCCTCTGCAGCTGCCTCGAGCTTTTCCACCTGTTCCTTGCCCCCTTCGTCCTTAGTCGGTAACTGAGAAAGGATGGACAAGCTCGTGGAGACTGGATCAAGCTCCGCTTGTGATGGGAATAGGTAGAGAAATGGGCCTCCCCTCCAGGCGCTGAGGCAGGGCAGAATTCCTTCCGTGCCAGAAAACTCCTCTGAGGACAATGCCTTTCCCTCTCTCCTCCTGCCTGAGAGCAGGTACAAATTGTCCCACCGTGCTCTGTGGGTTTAACTTCATTACAAAAAGTGTGCCTGCTGAAAGCCAGTGCCCTTCACAGAGGCTTGGGGAGAAAAATGCCTCTGGAACAGCCCATCTGGTGTGTGGATTTTGATTACTTCCCTCTTCCCTCTCCCTGCCCTCATTACTAAAAATGCCCAGATGCTGTTAACAGTCCATTCCCATAATAACAGTGCTGCTTCATCGGGGGCAGCCTCCACCAGAGGAGAAAGCAAAGAAGCTTTTTTTTCTTCCTGTGAAGATGGCGAAGGAGGAAACCATGCTGGGAAATTGTGTTTGGATGCAGAGGAGGGCTTGGGAAGGGAAGAACAGCCCTGGGGCTGCTGTTGTGTCAGAGTGACGGGCCAGCAGGTTCAGAGCAAAACCGCTGCGATAACCCCACTGCCTTTGGACATCCACACGGCCCAGGCAGCAGCCAGGCAGGTCAGCCCTCACTGGCAGAACTGGAAAACTCCCCAGCTCTCCTGGAGACACGACACCATCTCTACCTCAGAGGAATGCAGTGCTGGCCTTGAAAAAACCCAGTTATGTTTGGGTCTGGAACAGCAGCTCTTTGAAAGCCACTCAGATGGGCCAGCAGTGATTTTGAAACTTGCAGAAGTGAAGATACGGCTGAGAGAGAGCTAAATGAGGAAATTAGTTCACCTGCAAAACACTTTTGCTGCAAAATCAGATGTCAGTTTGATTTTTGCTTTCTTTGCTTGTGTTCCAAAATTCCAGTTTCTTCCTGCTCACTCCTCATGCTCCCACATGACCAGACCATACCCTTTTGCTTGGCACTGTGACCTTTTATCCCTGGCCTCTGTCTGGAAATATAAATTGCACTGTCTGGACATCTGTGCCGCACAATAAATCTATCTCTTGGTCAAGCAGAACTTCTGTGCAGGGGGAAGGAAATAGTAAATTGTGGGGAGATATTTCTATTTGTTTTCTCCTGATTTGCTGCTCTTTAAATCTCCCTGCCTGCCTTTTGGATAGTCATTGAGACAGCTTGGCCTCTTCTGCCTGGCATGAATTACCAACAAACTAAAAGGGACTTTTCCCCATGTCCTGATTGTCTTTTGTTCTTATTCCACAGCAGAAGTGAGTGTCTCTCAGGAGCCCTGCTCCCTTTACAGATAAGTTATTAGGGCTTTCAGTACCACTTGCATGAAGGCAGTCAGCAGCATGGACAACGGTAGTTCAGAAGCAGCTTCTACAGTTGATTTAATGTCTTTATGGAGGAGGCAACAGAGACAGAACTGGTGTGGAGCCATCACAGTCAAATTGTACTTGTCAGGAAAACAAGCTACACTTCTCTCCCACTGTGTCATCGTTGTTTGGTTTATGAGAAGCTCTCTGAGTTGGCTCTCCCTTGCCTGGCTGGCAGGGAACTTTATTTCGCTTTCTCCCTGGCTCTCCCCCTTTGATGCTCAGCCCTTGCTAATGCTCCACAGCTGCTTTAGGGCTGCACGTCTGTGGGATCTTTTCAGTTGGTTTGGACAGTCGGGACGGCTACAGACGAGAGATCTCTGTGGTTAGGTTTTAGAGTGTGTAGTTTATTTATGAAGGGGGTGGGTACAGTGGCCCTGCTTGGAGCTGCCAGCTGCAGCTTGGAGCAGGCCAGAAAAGTAAGAGAGCAAGAGAAGCAAAGGTAAGAGCAAGAGAGAGTAAGGGCAAGAAGAAGTAGGGGAAGTAGTAAAAGGAGAGGGAAAAGAGGGAAAAGAGAGAAGGAAAAGAGAGGGAAAAGAGAGAGCGAGGTTCTCATTTACAATACAATAAATCTTCTCCTGTGTTGAATATTCTAATTCCCATTAACCAATCTAGTATAAGATACAAATCCTATAGCATTTACATACAGCCTGTAAGAATTGTTACATTGCCATACTGCGTTACATTTTAAACTCCAGAATCTCCTCTCTGGACCCCTGCTGCCAAGCCAGTAGGGTCTGCTCTGACCCTTGGAGCTGTCTGCAGGCAGAGGGGATTGTTCAACAGAGAGGGGATTACCGCCTGCCGGCCATCCCATTGTTTTCCAGTTGTTCAGTAACTGAGGCTTGGTATCTCAAAGCTTGCTTTCATTTCAATCTCACTTATAGTTTCCCTATTCTCAGCATTTTTCCAGGCAATCATATTTATAAGGTTTTCCTGTTTCATCTTCTCCAACACACGTCCCCTCACACTTGGGCTTCAGCACAGACTGCTTTTTGAAGTTCTAGCAGCCAGATGTGCCACACAAAGCTGGGCTTTAGCTGCTGCTGTGTCCAGGAGTTACCTCAGAGAGCCCTGCCATTCTTTGTTCCCTGGCAGCAGAGTGATGCTCAGGTCAGCCTGGTGTGGGTGCCACCTCCTCACCTCAGAGCTCCCTCACAGCTGCCATGGGACCAGCCTGAGGAGTGGGGCTATTCCCCTCACAAACCCAGCAGGAGCCACCTCCCAAGGCTAGCAGCTCTTTGGATGCTTCTGTGCAACCCACCTCCGCCACCAGCTCCCCCAGTGCAGGTTCCTCATGGATTTCAAAGCCCATCCTGCACCTCGTGCACTTTCTCCAGGTGGGATGAGTGCCTGGTGAGCAGTGCTGGAAGAGGAGCAGCCTCAGCCACTCACCCCAGTGAATGTCCCTCAGGACACAGAGCCCAGCCCTGCAGGGCACAGCTGGGTTCCTGCTGCCAGGTCAAGGTTTGCCTCTGCCTTCAGCCCGTGCTGGGGATCACGAGCTCTCAGGACTGCCCCAGAAAGGCAGAGGCAGGCCCAAAGAAAGGTGTTGGTGATGAGAATGAGGAAGGAAAAGGCTGGACTTGATTAAATCCTGGCATGTTCAGCTCTTTCCATAACAGGCAGGATGAAGGTGCAGGGCCAGGAACACCCCTGGTCTCTTGATGCATCCAGAGGCCCCACCAAAGGATTTCCTGCAGATGGGACACGTTTCTGGCATTCTCTCCACAGGCACGGCTGGGCAGAGCCAGCTGCACAGACAGCAAGAGGAAATCTGATATTTTGGAGTGGTGTGATGTCATTACACAGTGGGCAGGTCAGAGGGACAATAATGTGTGTGGACAGCAGCCGAGATGTGCTGGAAAGGAGAGCAGAGCAAATATTTGAGAGACTTGTTCTCTAACACTGCCTCTCAGGGCCAGGGCTGGCACTTACCTTGAGCACGGCAGGGTTCAAGCTTATTCATTGTCAGGCTAATCCAGCCAAGAGGAGAAGAGCTGGGATACGTGAAAATGGAAAAATCAGCCATTATTTTCTAAAGGAGCCTGTAAACTTGTTACGTGCTTAGGTGCACACAAGGGCTCAGATCCTTTCCAGCTGAAAACCAGTAGAGCCATCACTTACCAGGCAGAAAACTTCATCTGATTCCTGCCCTGCTTCCCACAGCTGCTGTCCTGTGGCCAACTAGTGATAAATTCCAGGTCCTGGTCTGCCAGCTCCCACAGCGAGCATCTGGATCCACACAGTGTGTCTGAATGCCCTGGACCAAAGCAGTGCTCTGGGAGAGGTCAGTGGGGACAGGGCAAGGAAGACAGCAGGAGGAGTGGAAGAAAGGAGCTCATCTGCTCCTTGACAGTTGTGGAACTGCCAGAAACCACCAGGAAATCCCAATTCCTCTAAGGTAGCTCCATTGGGAGCACTGCTCACCGCCCAAACGCTGCCTGCTCCCTCCTGCCCTCCCCAAGCACATCCCAGGGGTTTCCCAGGAGGATGCAGCTCCAAGGGGACCTGGCACGCTCTGTCCCTGTTTGATGGCTGTCACTGCAGTGGAACAAATCTCCTTGTTTCGGTTCCCTGACCTTCAGCAGCCAAATCATCGGCTGTCATCTCCTACTCTCCCCTCTTCCCTACACTGGCAATAATTGTGTGCACATAAAAGCTTAGGGAATGCTAATCAGGATAAATGTAATGGTGTTTCTAGCCCTGTGAACACATGCTTTATGACTATTGTGGGGTTTGGTTTTTGGTTTGTTGGGGTTTTTTCGTTCTTTTTTTTTTTTGGTGGTTTTTGTTTTCTAGAAAAAAAAAATGTCCCACCAGGTTTTTGTTCACATAATTGTGTTGAGCAAATTTGAAATATTTGAAAGCTTTTAAGTGCCTGTTATATATACATCCAAGGTTTGTCTTGGAACATGCTAGGTTGCAATAGACATTTTCCAATTAAGTGAAACAGCAGTGAGGATAATGGGTTTATGGAAATGGAAGAGCCATGCTGGAGGGAGATGGAAAGCCAGAAAGCATTAATCTTAATAGGATCCTTTTTCTTTTTTAGCTTTGCTTTTTTCTAAAAACTTTTAAAAAATTTCCCCAGGCATGTCCCTGGTTCTGCAGTGGCACGTTATGTATCTAGAGAATCTCTTCCCCTTTTTTCCCTCATTTACTCCAAATTACTCTCTTTTTTTTTAATCCTTTCTCTCCAAGAAATCATCTGCACTACCCTTTCTCCAGTGATGGAGGCTCGTGCACACATGCAGTCATCTGTCACTTTAACTGAGCGTGCCGTGCGGGAATGGGGAATTCACAGCCTTCTGCTCTGGAAGGCAGAGTAACCCTCCAAAGAGCCAAACCCTCCCTCTGCCTCTCGGAAAACCTCTGGCAGAGCTCTGGGCTCTGCTGCCCAGTCACCTTGGGCCCGGCTCCTCCCTTCTCTGTGGTGAGTAAATCTCTTTTCCAGGAGGCTTCCCAGTGAAACAGGCAGCATCCAGGGTGGGATCGGTGCCTGGGACTGGCACCTTTCTGTGCTGCTCTGGTTCCCGTGCTGTGCCTCCCTGGGGCACTCCCTGTGCCCTGGGGCAGCCCAGTGGATGCTGAGCCTGGCCCAGGAAGGTGGTGCTGAGCTCTGCTGAGGGGCTCTCCCTCTTTGGGAGGATGCACTGTGAAAGGAATGTGGGATCAAAGGGGAAATTGAGAACTTATGACGAGAAACTGGGACTCTGAGTCCCCAGCCAAATTTGCTGGCAGTAACTGGAGCTTGAAGGAAGGAGGCAGCTTGTGGGTTGTACATGACACATCATGCAGAGGGATGGCTGTGCCATCTCCCAGGAGGGGTGCTGGGCTTAACCCACCCCTTCCCTGTGCCTGTCACCTCTGCCATCGTTTCTAACCTGATCTGTGACACGTTCCCGTGCCAGCTCTCCCTCCTGGTTCACCCTCCTTGTGTGAACACCAGCACAGATTCCTGTGGGATGCTTAATTTGGATCATCTCTGTAGGAACAACCACCTTGAGTCTGGCACGGATGTTTTTGGTTCCCTTCCTACCCCTGGCTGTAAAAGTGGACTGTGTTTCTTTAAATCCACTCACTCCTTTACAACTGCTGCTTTGCAGGAAACAATGCTTAGATCTTTAATCTGACGAAAAAAAAAAAGAAAAAGAAAAAAAGGGCTCAGCCTCCCCTGCTGTATCTCTGCCCAAATCAGAAGGGTTGGAGCCTTAGACACCTCAAAGGTCTCCCCAGGGGTAGGTTCATTTCAATAGTGGATGAAGGGATATATATATATATATATATAAAACATTCGGGTTAGACAGGCTTCTGCATGAGAAGAGCCCTGAAGGAACCACATAATTCCACTCTATTGAGGTTCTAATGCTGCACCTGTCAAGGCAGCGTCAGTGTGATCACTGGGGAGAGCATATTGATCCCATCTGGATACAGAGCACAGCATCCTCTGCATCCTTGATGTCCGACACAGCAGTCCTTGCCCGGCTTCCCCCCCTCCTCTAACAGCAAAATCTTTCATCCATGAGCCAAAGCAAAACGACTTCACCAGCTCTGATGTCCTCGGGAAATGTGTTGGGCCTCTGCCATGAGTACAGAGACTCCTTCCACACCCAGAAGCTTTCAGGCAGTAAGCAGGATTAAGACACGCAGCCCTAGGCTTTGCTGTGACCTTTGGGTATTTAAACAGTCTTGGCCTGGCTTCATGAATATGAGCAGGCTCCTGTCTGCTTTCCAGCCCAGCGCCCTCCCTGCACGGATATATTCGGGAAAGCAGGTCTTAAATGGCTTTCTTGGAAAAGTAAAAAATAGCACTGCAAGTGATAATCAGACTTTATGACTTTATTTCCCCGAGATATTCCGTTTCCCTCTGTTTCCAAGCCCATTTTTATGGTTACTCTCAATGCAGTTTTTCTTTAGCTCTAAAGCCCTGCATTTGCGTGTGTGTGAGATGATGTGAAGGGCTTTCTCCAGGCTGTTCTCCCACTAGAGGGTACTCCTGCTACACCAGCCATCGACATTCCGGGCTGGACCGGGTTCGCAATGCGTCCTTCCCCTCTCGGAGCACGCTGCTCGCGTTCAGTCCTGCTGCTCCCCTGCTCCAGCAGCCTTGGTTTTGGCTGTGCAGGAGCCCAGAAATGCTGGAGGGCCATTCTGGCCTCTCCTGTTTCCACCTCAATGGCTACACAACGCTCTGTAATTTGTAATTTGGGGTGTTTGACCCACTGCGGGGCTGAGGTTGGTGCCAGCTCCAGGGATGTTGCGGAGACTCCCACACACCGCGCCACCACGTTTTGATTTGGAAACGCTCCCATGGCTACGTGGTGCTGAGCCGAGGGATAGAGTCTGGGTGCTCTTGTTTTCAGGGCATGTTGTTGGGGTCAGGAAACAGAGAATTTTCCTGGCCACCCTCTTTTAGGCAGGAGATCAGACCATGTGGTCTGATCTGGCCTTGAGGGCTGTGTGTGTGTAGCTGTTGATGGATGGGAGGCTCCCTTAAGAGCAGATTTATTTGACTTTCATATCGTGAGGCTGCAGAAGCAGCTTTGGGTACGGCTGGACGCCTCCTTTCCCCTCCATGCCCGAGTGCCCCCCTCCATTTCCAGCAGGCAGCTGCCCGTGGCAGGCAGGATGCAGCACATGCTCTGGTTGATGTGGCTCTGGGGGCTGCTCTTCCCTTGCAGCACGGCTGCAGCCTCTGGAATGGCACAGCCAGCAGGCTGGATTTTCGTTTTCCAATCAAGGAAAAGCCCCAGGTTCCTTCCCTGGTACCAGAACTCTCGCTCCCCTGTCCCCTTCACACCTCCCTGCTCTGCAGAGCTGCTGGGATTTCCACCCCTGCCTGCTGCTCTCTCTTTTGAGCATGCTCGTGCTGCTGCCTGTTCTCACTGATTAAATGAGCAGGCAGGAATTACAGTCAACCATCCATCACCGGAGCCGCTGTTCCCTTGACCCAGGCAGCATGAAAGAGGTCAAAATTTTTCTTTCCCAATCCATTTCTAGCAGTGAGATACCCAGCTAGAGTTTTCTGGCAGGGTGATTCTCCTTCCTAAAAGAACCAGCTACACAAAGTGGCCTCTTCAGAGCAACAAGAGTCACAACTCACTACTGGTGGTTGGTTGAAAGCTCTTCTATTCTTCCGAGAATAAAACATCATCTTCTGCCTTGTATTGGCATTTGGAGCCATAAATCCCAACTGTGGACCGTGAAAGGGAAGGCCACTGTCCCATCCAGTCTATCTTAGGCATCTCCAGAGCAGCTCTTTGCATGTGCTGCCCGTGGGTGAGTCTCCTGTGCGTGCTGTCCAACACAGGGGAGGAGATAAGCCAAGACACTGAATGCTCAAAGCATTTGATCCTTTTTGGCTGAATCTTGCAAAAAGTGTGGTGGTGGTTGGGATACAGTTTCTGGAAGCATCAGTAGAGCTGGCTCCTCTTCAGAAAAGGGTTAAGGAAGTTACACCCTAAAGCCCAGCAAAACCTTTTCTCTGCTCACAGACTGACAGCACTGAGGTAGCAGAGGCTCTGATGGGAGGCTGGAACAGCACTCTCTGCTCTCCAGGAGTGGAAAGGAAGTTGGGATGACAATTAGGAAGGGGAAAAAACAGAAAACAGATCCTACAAAGAGTCGTAACTCACCACTGTGACTAACTGTTCCTCTTGGAAAAACCGAAGAAAGTAATCTAGCAGCTCGGAATTACAGTAAATGACTGGCTTAGTCTGGCTGCTGAGTGCTCCCAGCCTGCATTGATTTCAGAACCAGGCTAAGAATTGCTGCCAGGCAATGAGCTGGCTGGTGGCTGAACCCTTACGTCCTCCCCTGGACCCGATTCCTCTCTTTGTCCCAGTTCCCATCAGAGGCTGTGGCTGCCATCAGTCAGTCCAGCTGAGCGCGGAATCCACTCCGTTTTAGCCCCGTGTAAATCCAGGGGAATTTCACTGCAACAGCCCTTCCAAGCTTGCCTCAGGAGCTCCTTTTTCTCTGCCACTCCTGGTCAATATTCAGAGTGTTCCTGAGAGCAGCAGGGCATCGTGGAGCTCTGCTGGAAGGAGGAATGTCTATGTCCTTCAGCCAGCCCCAGGCACGCGCGCTGAGTGCAGCCCGCTGAGCATCTCCACGCTGCGTTCTCCTTGTTCCTTCCAGCTGGGAGCGGATCAGTCTGGGAGCTGGAGAGGAACATCCCAGCCCACCTTGAGTGTGAGGCCTCTCCTGAGAGCTGTTGTGCAAACAAAGGGCTGTTTGTTTGTTTGCTTGTTTTGTTTGTGCAGCCCAGAGCAATTAGGGCGTGCTGAACTCTGTTTGCCGGGCCGGAGCGCTGCTTGAATCCTCCCCAGCCAAGGGTCAGCTGGGTCTGGCAGCCCCGGCTCTTGGTGCTGAGAAGCTGCACGAAAGGGCCCAGAGCTGCCTGATGGAGAGGTTTGGAGAGGGAGGATTAGACTTGCTAATCAGGAGGTGTCTGCTCGCCGTGTTGGGGTGGCTCAGCGCTCGCCGTGAGTCATTCCTGCTCCGGTTAGCAGCCTTGGGGGCACAGTGCAAACAGAGAGGACTTGCTCCTAATAACGCTTCATCCCTCTAATGGAGGCAGCTGCAGCCCATGAGATGTTCCCAGCCTCCAGCTGCACTTTGTTCAGCTACAAGTCTGCAGGATTTGCTCTGTCCTCCAGCTTCTCTGCTCTGATTCTCCCTTGTTCTTTCCAAATCACGCTGTGCCATGCAGCCATTTCACTTCCCTGTTTCATGCGCCTTTCCTTAACCTGTGGTGCCTATTTTGGGGATTTTGGTGTGACAGTCTCTGAGCTGGGAGGCTCTTCGCTCCAGGCAGGGAAGTTGCTAAAATACACAGTGTGGCACAGAGCAAAACTAGGAGGGAAGCGTTGTGAAAGAGCAGCTCCCTTGGGTGATCAGAGAGCGATGGATCCAGGACGTGTTCTCCAGGGCTCACAGGAGACCAGCAGCGGTGGCTGGGCTTTGCTGGAGGTGTGCATGAGCCATCTCGGAGGTCTGGAGTGGCAACAAGGCTGGTGGTGTGGCTGCAGAGCGGGCCCAGCACGGACAGACGGAGCAGGGAGAGAGACAGGGGGAAGCCAGGTTGCTGCTCGGTTGAGTTTGGCCAGTGGGACCTTGGAGGGGGATGTCAAAGAATAAGTTTAGGGCTAGGGGATAGTCATGGAAGAACAGCATTTGGGGGTTGTCCTGGGTTGCAGTGTATTCTATTACCATCTTCAGGAGCTGTTGACACCTGGTGCGGCTGTGTCCCTTACCTCCTTTGTCTGGACTATCTTCTGTTAATAGGCCAGCTGTCGGAACCAGGTGGGGCAGGGTCCCTTATCTCTCCCATGACCCATCCTCCCTCTGGGGGGATATCTCCTGTTAATGGCCCATCCAGTCTCACCACATGACTGATAAAATTACATCCTCCCATTGTGAGATGCTCTGCCCAGAGGGAGGAACCAAGCATCCCATCCTGGATATAAGCTAAGATTTCGAACACCGGAGCCAGCTCTCACCTACTGGATTCCCAGAGGACAAGAGCTACCACTGGACCTTCAGGTGAAGACCAGACCTTTTCTACAGGATCACTGCTTCGACAGAACCATCTTCAACACATCTCTGAAGGACTGCAGCCACCATTTTATTGGACTGCTACCAACACCCTGACTGACAGGGTGACAGGTTGTATCCTGACTCTGTCAGTGGTTTCTTTTTGTACTATTGCATTTATTTTAGTTTTTTCCTATTAAATTGTACTTCTGACTTGGAGTTTCTCACTGGTTTTGGTTTCAAACCAGCACAGTGGGCTAAATCTAAATCCCAGAGGGTGGACAGACCCTGTAAGGAAATCCTCCTTAGGAAAAAGCACTTGAGGGAAGGGGAGATGAAACTACTGGAGAAGGATGTTCTACATGCAGGGATGTTCGCTGCTGCTTCCTTTAAGTGCTGAGACGTGAGAGAAGAGGGAACAGCCTCACGGACCGTCAGGAACCTTGGGAGCTCTGTCAGGACCTGTGCCTGTGGTTCCCTCCATGTGGGCTGACAGAAATGAAGTGACTCATGGTAGCTCCCCCAATTACCACAGAACAGCTTAAAAACGGAGCTGTGTCAAATCCAGCGTGTGCTGTCACTGTGTCTGCAGAGCTGTTTGTTTGCCCGATGAAGGGGAAAAATAATGTGAAGCTGGAGATGAAACTAAGCTGAGAAAAGGTTTATTTTTTTCCTTCTCAGTCTCAGCCTTTCCAGGAGCATTCCAGTAGGTGCCAGTCTCACCTTGTGGAGCAGGGGAGGATGGAAACTGCCAGTAATTCTTCACAGAAATATGAAAAAATACAGCACAAGAGGGGGTGGGTGGAAAAATGAAAGCCTATAGGAAAGACCTCTGCTCTCTGGGATGCTCACTTCATTTCTTCCTCTCTACTCAGCAAAGTTTATCTTGGGCTCGGCAGCACGGACCAGCCTCTCCCTCCTTGTTCTTTAATTAATGTGTAGTAAAGGAAGAGGTGTTGGGGGAAGGAAAGGGAAATGGGATATTGTGTTTGGATGCCCCAACGGGTAGAAAACTGCATGGTTTCCAAATGTGATAGTTAGTGCTTAATCTGACAGACTGTCTCTTATCAACAGGCTGGATGTGACTCCCCATTACGTGATAATGGAATTCTATATGGAGACCACAGGAGACCCAGTTCCATTCAATTTGCTCACAAAACAGCAAACCTCTGAAAGCATCTTTGTCTTCTCTTCTCCCCACCTCTTTCTCGCCTTTCTTTTTTTTTTTTTTTTTTTTTCCCTGAGAAAATGAGAGAGTGAATATTTCCATTTTGTTGTGCAGAGGATTAGTACCAACTAATAGGATTAATATCCCAAGTTGTGTGGCAAATGGAACATTGTTAATAGGGCGATTATTAGAGAATTATATGGAGGGGCAAAAAAATTAAAAGCAGTTGAAAGAAGAGCATCCCTGTGTTGGAGAGACTGCCATTTCTGTGCAATATCCAGCTGCTGACCTGCCTGTTCTGGGTCAGACTTCTTTATTTCTCAGGCTTGCTCTGCCTCTGGGATTGACTTCCACATCAGCACAGGGCAGGAAGCAATTTCGGAGGCTAAAAATGCTGGATGCAAACAGCATCTCCTCCAGTGATAGCTACAGGGACCCTGAGAGGAAAGGGAAGGCAAAGGATCGTCAGCATTGCTCCCGGCATCCCAGGGAGGGGCACAGACTTCTGCTCAGGGTGAATAACTCCATCTCTCCCTCACCTTACTCTGATTGCTTTGGCTTTGCCCAGGGGCTCTGCCCACAGCCACGGTCATGAGCCTGAGGGGCCGTGTCCTCTGGGAATGTTGGGTTTGCACGCTGGTGGCTCTGTAGGACGTGCTGGAGAGCTTTATATGGGATTGCAGAGCCAAATGGAACTGGCAAAAATCCTGTAGTGGCTGCGTGCCAGAAGTGGAATGGTTGTGTGCCATTGCCAGCAGGTGTAGGACAGGCACCTTCTGCAAAGCAAGGGTGGAGAGGCCCAGGGCTCTGCTAGGAAAGCACAGAGTCCTTAGGAAATTAAAGCGCATTTATTTGTTTCCCAGGCCCTCCAGGAGGGACTCTTGGCAGACAGGTTGCAGCAGCAGCAGCAGCAGCAGCAGCACAGTTGATGCATGGAGATTTTTTCTGACATCTGTCTGAGAGAGTATCCTTATGCTCTGCATAAATCCATCTCTCCTGGGCCACAGACCAAAGCCATCCACAGCACTGGATGCTTCCTGGGCAGGGGACTGGCACAGAGGGCTTTCTGCCTGAGAGGTATTATCCCAAGCTCTGTGTTTCCAAATCCCTGGAGGTATTTAGGCCTGCGCCTTCGGAGGTGTTTGCTGTAGGAGGCTTTGTCTGAGCCACTGATAGGGATTTGTTCCCCTGAACTGGATCCCCATTACACCATGAGTCACTACTATTTATATCAGCTGTCGATCTCTCCCTCTGGCAGCTATTTCTGGCTACCTGCGTTGTATCCAGGGCAGCTTTAGCACCTTTTTAAAAATTTTTATTTCTTTTGCTGAAATGCTTTTGCTTTATACCTGCTTTTAATTCTTTTTTCAAACATTTTTTATCTTAGTTTGTTTTTCAGCAGCTGTTGAGCTGTCTGCAGTTGAGCTGCCCTCACCTGCTGTTGTTCTGCTGAAAAAAAAGGATATCCAGTGCTACTTTCAGCAGATTTGGCTTTGTCTGAAGGAGTACTTTGCCTCAGAGTGAGAGTGTTGTGCCATCTAGAAATGAAAGGCTACAACAGGAACCAAAGCACTTTGCATCAAACAGGATTCTAAACACTGTTGAACTGCAATCCAGGGTAACAGGTTCGCTTTGTTTATAGCCCTTGTTATCCTAGGAACTCTTCAGGCAAACAGAGAGTGACCCGTTCTTGCAAGCAGATGAAAAAGGACCAACCCCTTTTATTGCACGGAGAAGGGAAATGGGTCACGAGAAGGGCTCAGCCTGCGCTGCACTGAGCAAAGCAGAGCTTTGAGTCAGTCATAGCAGAGCTGAGAGTCCAACCAAAACCTCCCGAGGCTCGTTTGGATGCTCTGCCCACAAGGCCGAGCTCTCTGCTCTGCTCTGGTTTCCTTTCCAAATGTGCACACTCAGAATTTCCAATCCGTCACAGTCGGTTAAAAAACCCACCGTCATCGTCCCCTCTTTTATCAGGTCCAGGAATTTCTGGTTTTCCCCCACATCCCAGTCAACCAAAGGATCTCTTGCCTGCCTTGGGCTCTCTCTGGAGCAGATCAAAGACTGAGGCTGGAAGCAGTTGTGGAGGAGCTGTGTGCACTTCCAAGAAGGAGAAGGTGCTCTGGGAGCTGCTGGGAGACTTTGGAGCACGGCTGGGTTTGTGTTGCACGAGGCAGGAGCACAGTTCCCGTGTGAGTTTTTTTTTTTACAGCTTTACAGCTGGCTCACGTGAGGGCAGGCACTGGGAAAACGGGAGCATTCCGAGGGGCTCAGACTGTTGTGTGCCCTGATCCTGGCACAGGGAGGCTGAGGAGCCACCTCTGCTCCTGCCCAGAGCCAGCAGGACACGCAGGGGCAGCAGGATGGTGTCTTGCCTTCACCTCCATGGAAGGTAAAATCTACGTAACTTAAAGATGAGTTCCCTTATGCCAGGCTATGAAAAAAGTCTTCAGAACACCCCCAAGGTTTCCATTTAATTACCAATTGCAGCTGATTTCACAGAGCAATTTCTAAGCCTCCAGCAAGGCCTTGTGGCAGTTCTTTCATCTCTCAGGCTTATTGGGAAAAGCTGTATTAAACGTCTTTTAATCCTGCCTTGGATGCACTACCTTTGATCACCTACAATTTTATACATCTGTGCTCAGGCTCACGTTCCTACGTACGTGCCTCCCCATCCAAAATGCTTTAAACTGTGTCAGTTGATTAGAAAGTCTCTTCTGACTGATATAAAGCATCTTGCAAACTTGACTGAAACACCCTGAGAGCTAATGATCATCCAGAGGGTCTGGGTGATCCGAGTGGATGGTTTAGCATTGCTGCATAAGCTGATGAATGCCAATTCCTCATTTATGTTTTAGTCCATCTTTTCCTTCCTAGAGAACAAGCTTCTGCTGGGGAAAAGGAAGCAGTGAATGTCCTTGCATGAAAAGAGAGAGCTTTAGCCAGATCTGGAGCGAGAGAATTCAATTTCTTGATGTAACATCAGTCTCAGGTGAGCGTGGGATGCAAGAAGGTGGGACATTCTCAGAGAAGATGCAGAAATCCACACCCTAAACCCCAAGATTTCTGCAGGTCGTTGAGGGCAGGGTCAGCTGGAGCTCTGATCTCTCAGCCTGATGTTCCAGGTACAGGACACTGTGCCCCTTGCGATGCTTCCTGTCAGAGGAGAACCTGATCTCTTTTCCGGGAGGATCACAGTGGTGATGCTGAGAGATTGCACTCGGGATTCAGCTGGGCTCCCAGCTCTCCCGAGCATGGAAATGTGCCACAGGAGCTGTGCCTGGGATTTCCCAGCAAGAAATCCCCACCAGGCTCCTGCAGGATTGGCTGTCTGGGAAAGGGAAAGGAGCTGTGCCCCAGAAGTGCCAGTGTCTAGGTGGGGACATCTGCCTGCACCAACAGCTCTGTGCGGCCACCTGGACTCGAGTCAGGGCTGTTTGAACAGATGTTTGCCTCAACTGCAGCAAGGAACCCGAGCGTGGGGTCGTGCTGTGGAGGCCTTGGGTTTGCTTACTGGAGCAGGAACAATCTCCTTCCCAGAAAGTCATTATCTCGATGCTCAAAGAGAGAGCAGCCGCAGAGCTTTGTGATCTGAACAGCCAGAACGGCTCAGCTCTGCAGGAAGAGCGAGGTCAGCTGCCAGATGGGGCAACTCCAACCTTCTGCTCTGCCAAGACCAGCATGTTTTGCACTTTGCAGCTTTCCCACGGGATCTTCAAGCTGTGGCATTCCCAGGCAGAGCCCCTTTAGGTGTGTGCCCACCACATCCCCAGGGCCTGTCTCTTCAGGAGCCTCATGCTTAGAGTGACAACGGGATGTGTTTTCCACTGCTCTTTTTCTGAAATCTTGGGTGCTGCCGCTCTCCCCTCCCCTCGAAGGAGTGAATATCTGCCTGTGGCTGTGCTTCTTGGGCAGTGGGAATGCCAGGAGATCATCCATGAGCTCCTCTTCCTGCACCGCAGCTGAACCTGGGCTTTTGGCTAGAGGGGTTCCTTCCCTGGGGGTGAACGAGGCTAATTTCCTTTCTCTTGCTCTACCAGAAAAGAGAGTGAATCCTAAAGGAGTCTGATCCAAGAGTTAGATGTGAAGATCCAGCACTGGCACGCTTGCCAGGTCTGATGGAACTGTGATCTGATGTGTCAAATGCATTTTAGGGTCTCAGTTCTGTGACAGCTTGCTAATGACTCTGAGCTTCAGGAAGCTTTGACTGATCCCTCCGGGAGCTGGCAGAAAAAACTGCAGCAAAACTTTTTGCCTTTTTTTTTTTTTTTTTTTGGAAACATTTTTGTCAAAATCAAAACATTGAATGGAAACACGTCTCTTCCAGCATCATGTTAAACTGGAATGTGTCAAAACAAATGCTTTCATTTTGATTTGAGTGAGACATTTATAATTTTTACTTTATCTTGCAATGAGGAAACAACACGTTTACCATATTTTTATTTATATCTTTGCTTTTTTGGATAATTTTCAGAAACGAGGAACCACATGCTTCCAAAGTGAATTCTTGGCACCCTTATTCAGAGATTTTCAATTTCTTGTTGATTATGAAAGCAGATGTGGATGTTCAGCCAGAACTACCAACAGGGACAAGGCAGAACACGTCTTCAGGTAGAAGAATCAGGACCTGGAGCCATCCAATGAGGCTGGCAGAGGAAGGATGCCCTGCTGCTTGCTTGCTTGTTTCTTGCAACCTGTTCTCTGCATTCAGTCATTTTAGGCCCCACAATTCCAGAACAGTGTGAATAAATCTCAGGCTGAACTGAGCTGCCCTCACAGAGCAGAGCCTGGCTGAGCTTGGTCAGAAGGAGCCAAACCTTGTTGGTGTTCCTGTGTTCGGAGGGCTCAGCCTGGGCCTCAAAGGGGCTGCTCTGGGTTGGAGGGAGCATTTCCCTCCTGTTTTTCTTGCTTTGGTCTAAAAATGCCTTGTGAGTTTTCTTTCCCCAAGGCTAACAGTGATTCTTGTCTTGTCTTAATTGCTTTTTAAAGCACGCAGAGCTCCAGGTCTGTCCCAGACAGTGCTGAGCTCCGTGGTGCATTTGTCATTTTCCCAAATACCTTTTTAATTAAATTGGAGCAGAGCACTCCACTTTGTTGAGCTATCCATCTCAGCAAGTTTCTTGCTTCTGCTGGGCAGGCATTATCCTGACAATCACTGGCAAAATTTGGTGACTTTTCCGCAGGCTTTGGGATTTGCAGGGAAATTTTCCCCTGGTAGGCAGAGAGCTGCTCACACCAAGGTTGTTCAGGCTGGCTGCTGTGGGCTAAGGATGTGCTGCATCTGTCCAGAGAGGGTTTTTGCAGGGCTTAGGAAGAAAAATGTGGTGTCTGTGATAGAAAGAAATGAGGTTTGACACTACATCAGGCCCTCTCTGCCCCTGAATTCTGCAAATCTGTGCAGGAATTTTATTTTTTTTCTGGCCAAGATGAGGGCTTGGAATTTGGTTAAAAGTGTAATCCCAATCTTAGGAACTTGGGAAAGAGGCAGCTGCCCTGCTCCATCACAGACACCTGCAGTACCAGTGACCTCTTTGCTCAGCACGGAAAATTTGCTGCCCTTTGAAAATCCGCTGCACCTTCTGCTTGACAGCCCCGAGCTGTGCTGTGCCATTTCACATCCCCACCCCTGCACAGGGGCCAGAGCTCAGGCCCCTCCTGCCCCACACGCTGCACAGCTTTAGGGCCCAAACCCTGCTCACGCCGCTGCAGAGGTGAAGGTCAGCGGGGTGCCTCTGTAGAGTGACCCTTTCTTCCCTGAAATCAGGCAGTGACCACCTGAGTTATGTTTGCTTTGCTGGAGGAGAAAAAACAGAGGTGATTTTCAGCGTTTTCGCCACCACTCTACGGGATCAGCGCGGCTCTGGAGAGCACTTCCATCTCCTCTCCCTGGAGGAGCAACGGAACGATGAAGTTCCCTCTGCACGTCCTGCTCCACCTCCTGCCCGTGCCTTGAGCTCCAGCTGGGCAGTCCTTCCACGGCAAATGGGTTGTGGATATGTCTGACATGAGCAGCACGAGGTCCTGGGAACCTTCTTACGGCTGGTGATGGTGACCGAGCCAAAGCCAAAAGGATTTTTCCTCCCCAAGTGCAAAAGGATTTTTCCTCCTCGAGTGCATTTTCTCCTGGCAGAGGGGTTTGAGGAGTCGTTCTCCCAGGTGAATTGAGCAGATTTGTTGCTGACACTGAGGAAAAAAACCCAGCTTTTTGGAAACTCCAGCAATGCGTGACACCCGGAATTTTCCTGTGAGGAACTGACTTCCTTTGACAGAGATAAGGCAGCTGGGCACATCTCACGTCCAGCTGAAGGGATCAGGTGGGGGCAGAGAGGAAAACAGAGACTGAAGTGCAGATTGCCCCAAAACCCACGGAAGGAGCTCCAGCACCACATCCTGCATGGGGGCAGACAGGAAAACAGAGATTGAAGTGCAAATCGCCCCAAAACCCACAGAAGGAGCTCCAGCACCACATCCTGCATTGAGGCAGACAGGAAAACAGAGATTGAAGTGCAGATTGCCCCAAAACCCATGGAAGGAGCTCCAGCACCACATCCTGCANTTGAAGTGCAAATTGCCCCAAAAGCCACGGAAGGAGTTCCAGCACCACGTCCTGCATGGGGGCAGACAGGAAAACAGAGATTGAAGTGCAAATTGCCCCAAAAGCCACGGAAGGAGCTCCAGCACCACGTCCTGCATGGGGGCAGAGCCCAGAGGTCAGTGCTCACCTCCAGACAGAAGCTGACAAAGCGTCCCTGTTCTCGTCCCTACATTTTAAGGCTGGAACGTGGAATTTCCTCATTAAAATGGTGAAGATGCTGTAAGAACTGCAGTTTAGGAAGCCTCCACTTGGCTCGGAACGTACTTGAAGGTCTCTCTGGCCCCTGAGGTTCGGGTTGATTCATTTCTCTTTTGTTTTTACCTAAGAGGAACTTGCATGTTCAACCTGGATGTGTCAGACCGATGTTCTGGGACTCACCCAAGGAGACGTTTTGCATCTTTGAGACATCTCTTTTTGTCAAAGACAATTGGATCAGAGATGTTCAGTTTTGTTGAGTTTTCGTTTTGACTTTTTTTTTTTTTTTTGTCACAATAGTTTTGTCTGGAAAAAATGTCATTTCGATGAAACAGAAATTGCTGAAGAAATCTTACCAATTTTGACAATTCTGCTTGGAAGGGAGCTGGGGAGAAATATCTTGAAAGTGCTGGAGCTCCCAGTTATGACATTTTCTGAATGGAAAGGAGTTATGATTTATTTCTTTTTCTCTTTTCAAAGTGATGTTTCAAAATGTGCTGTTTTGTGGGGGAACAAAATGGCTGAATTAAATGCCTGGGAAAAAAAAGGAAATCAAATATTTTGACTGATCCGAGGAAGTTTTTCAGCCTTTTATTTTGCAACTCTGTTGACTTTTTGGACAACATAGGATGATTTAAAATTGTTGGTTGTTCTGTTCTGATATCCAGACTCACAGATGTGTTCCTCAGTTGAGCCAATGATGTATGAACCATGCTTGGTTTTGTGGTGATAAATTACCTGGTTTTATAGCTGAAAAAAACCTGTTTTAATCCATTAACTATAGAGAACAAAATACCCTAAGTCTCTCAATTCACAGAACCATGCAAGGATCTTCCACTGTATGAATTATTCAGGAGCAGTGGTGGAAATGAAGTACCCATTACATTTACAAATATTCCACAAAGAGTTCAAGGCTGAGCAGGAACAGATCAGACAGCATTTATTGTAAAGCCTTGCTGAGTATTACTGGAGATGTAATTTCCCGTAGTAATTAACACAGGATCTGCAATCCAGCTTTGAAAAGGCAATTGAACCTTTCCCTGCGAATTTAGGAATCGTCTGAGTTATTCCATGCTGTAGGTGACTGGGAGCATTGAGCCTTTGTCTCAAATTAGTCCTCAGCGTGGTGGATGATTAAAGAGGGATCGTTCCTTCGGGCTACTTGGGATTGATGTTTTCTATTAAAAAACGCGCTGCCAAGGATTTGTGAAACAGAGAGAGCTTCTCTGGTCGTGTGCCACTTACTATGCAGATGTGCTCGAGCTATCAGATAAATGATAAATGATTTCTCGGAGCTGGATGGGTAGCACGACCCAAAGGGGATGGAGGGGGGTGTTGTTGTTTTTCTTCCCTTCTAAGGATCAGGGAGAGCCGTTTGTCAGTGAAGCCAGGGAGGTTCCAAAGATCAGATGTCAAAGGCTGCTCTGTCTAGAGAGGGAACAACGGGAGTTAATAATGGTGCCCCTCCTCAGACCTCTTCATTTCTACTCCATTTTCATGTCCTTTCCCTTGCTTTGAGCTCCACTTTCTTCTGGCTTCTGAGGCTGGGACTGGCTCCAAGTGTTGCCCGCTGGAAAAAAAATGAGTGGAATTTTGGGGGGCTTTTTGAGGAATAATATGCAGAGTTTCTTCTTGGTGGACGGAGTTCAAATGTCTCTAGCACCATCCAGTCTTAAGTCAGAGTTTTTAAAAATACAAGGCCTTTTCTAATTACTCCCAGAACATTAATTCACTCCTGGAAATTGGGATTCTGTTGAGTTGAAGTCCATACATAGACTATAAGAGTCACTGGCCTGAAGATTTATCTACTTAAAAAATAGAGTAGGGGAAAAGTTACTAGAGCTGTTCCCACCTTTGATATGTGTGAAATCTTTTAAAATCGAAAAGTTCAGTGGAAGAAAGGGGAACTCTTTTGGAAACACAGTTCTTACCTTTCAGTTAACTCTGAGTCTTCTTATCTCAGTCATGAAGAACGGAGATACTGATTCTCAAGGAATGTTGAATTTCACAATGGAGAAAAATGACAGTTCATCAAAAATGACCCTTTATTGTAGGAATCCATTTCACTGGAGGTTTTGCTGGACGCTTTTGTGTTGGAAAAATAACAATTAAACTACTTCCCAACAGTTTTACCCTTAGAAAATTGGTTTTCTTTTGTGAACTTGAAATATCTTACACCAGCTCAACAAAACAATTTAGCAGTGTTCCCTCAGAAATAAAATACTTTGTAGGACTTCCTGCCCAGCTGTGTGGTGTCTCACCAAAGGGGGATTGGAAGACCTAAGAGACATCTGTGTCATTGAGGCAGGAGGTGCCTCACTCCACATTTTCGTAGCACCACAGGGCTGTGATCAAGGCCAGGGCACTCTGATACCGCTGTAAAACTCCTTATTGTGTTTTCTAACCTAGTCTGGAATTATAGCAGAGTTTGGATTCTATTTGGCTTTCCCTGGAACATTTCCTTTCCCTAAATATAATGTAAATACCCCAGGATCTGCTGAGAAGAGAAGGTGTAGGGATTGGAACAACTTGTGCTGGATTTGGGTAGCAGGAGATAATCCCCAGCCTGTACAACACCTTTATCTCGTTGTAGGAGTTCTGTAGGCAGCAATCACTTCACTCCACACTGAGCTGGGTGTGACAGCATCCCTGGGCCTTGCTACCAACCCCAGCAAGGAGCGTGGCAGAGGTTTAACTGCTGTAATCCTCTGTGTGTGCTGCATCTGTGCTGGTTTGAAAGCAAATCCAGTGAGAAACTCCAAGTCAGAAGTACAATTTAATAGGAAAAACTAAAATAAATGCAATAGTACAAAAAGAAACCCCTGACAGAGTCAGGATACAACCTGACACCCTGTCAGCCAGGGTGTTGGTAGCAGTCCAATAAAATGGTGGCTGCAGTCCTTCAGAGTTCTGTTGACGATGGTTCTGTCGAAGCAGTGGTCCTGTAGAAAAGGTCTGGTCTTCACCTGAAGGTCCAGTGGTAGCTCTTGTCCTCTGGGAATCCAGTAGGTAAGGGCTGGCTCTGGTGTTGGAAATCTTAGCTTATATCCAGGATGGGATGCTTGGTTCCTCCCTCGGGGCAGAGCATCTCACAATGGGAGGATGTAATTTTGTCAGTCATGTGGTGAGACTGGATGGGCCATTAACAGGAGATATCCCCCCAGAGGGAGGATGGGTCATGGGAGAGATAAAGAACCCTGCCCCACCTGGTTCCGACAGCTGGCCTATTAACAGAAGATAGTCCAGAGAGAGGAGGTAAGGGACACAGCCCCACCTGGTTTCAGCAGCTCCTGAAGATGGTAACAGAATACACTGCAACCCAGGACAGCATCCAAAGGGGGAGGATACCCAGAGAGGAGCGAGCAACAGGCACAGAAAAGCTCTGCACGAGCCCTGACACTGCCACCCTGGAGCACCGCGGGCTCCACGAGCTGTTGTCACCTCCCTTCTCAGGGGGCTGCTTTCCTTGCCCTTCTCCAGGGACATCATCTGCTTTCCTGGGCATCAGCTGCTTCAGAGCTTCCCTCGCTAATGCTGAAGGACAGGGGAGACTCTGCTGCCAGGGTTGATACAAATATGTAATAATTTGGTTTTAATCAGTATTAACAGTGCTGAGATTACAAAGTCAGATCCATTCATATCACAGCGTCGGGGTAACGAGGAGCGATCAGTGCCGTGTTGGTTGAATTCCTTCTTCCTAACAAAGCATGGAGATGATCTGAGTACAGCTCATGCATGCAAAATCAAAGCCAGCACGTGCAGCTTCTTGGGGAAACTTCTTCTCCAACATCTTTGTCAACATGTGAGTCTCGTTGTACACACGAGCCTCTGAAGGCTCACAGAGCCCAGCAGTTCAGCTGTTTGCAAAGGGAACTGGCTCGTGTGTGCTGACAGCCTGCTTTCGTTAAAAGAATAAAAGCAGGCAATAAAATGAAGCAACACATTGTTTTCCTCACTCTGGCAGGTGCCTATCTGATTGCTCAGGTAGGCTCAGGGTTGCTGTTTGTCCCTTAACGCCTTTGACGAGTTTCCAAATCAAATCAGGATGGGCAGGAATCCACAAAGGTGCCTTTTGCACTTGTTCGTGGTGCAAATTCCTTGTTGGGGTCTACGCCTTGCCCTGAGTTTGCTACTTTGGAGCCCATCTTCAGGCTGAAACACCCACTGGGTTACCGTGGCTGGGTATTTGTGGTGGATGTCGATGGGATGGGATGGGATGGGGGTGTGAATCAGTGACCTCACTGCACATCTATCACCAGCGTCTTTTCCCTGCTGAGAGCCCCTGTAACCTGAGTGTTTCTAAATGTTGGCAGCCAACCCCTGGTGCAGCTGCTGGCTCAGGTGAGCTGGTTGACCCTTTGCTGCTTCATTGTTACAGTTCAGACCCCCCTGTACAGACCCAAGCAGTGCTGCAGTGACAGGGGACAGGGAACCTGCAGCCCTTTCCCCCACACTCTCTTCTCTTTGATCATCTCTACAATCAGAGCCTGCAATTAACTGGCCAGCACAAAGAAGGATCTTGCCCAAAATCATTTGGAGGGAAGCCCAAGAAAGCCCCTTGGAGCTGCCTCCAGCCCCTCTCTTCTCCCCCTGAGGCTGCTGTGGGTTATTTCTCTGCAGAAGTGTGGGGTGGCCACAGCTCTGTAGGACTGCTCACCTTCCCGGGTCACAGTCCACAGCTGGGGCCCTGCCTGCCCTCTACAAGAAATGGAAGGAAATTAATAGCTCTGTGGGCAGGGAAGGAGCTCGGACTCCAAGCACTTGGCCTTTAAAAGCCTTTCCTCAACAGCTGCTCCTTTCTCAGCAAAACAAAAGCGAAGCAGCTGAGAGCCCTGGCCAGCAGCCCCTCGCTGGAGCAGTGTCGGGGGTCAGCGCTGTGCCCAGCCAGGTTCCTCTGCAGCTTCACAGCGGGTTCCTGCCTTTTCTTACTGGGATGCAGCAGGGTTCTCCCTGGAATGAGTGCCACTTCTACCCCCAGACTTGCCCAGCAGCTCGAAGGGGCTGAAGCAGGGCTGCAATTTCTCTCCTCTGAGAGCTTTCACCTTCCTTTTTTTAACCACCTTTATGGTTTAATGGCCATCTCAGGAGTGTTTCAAATTATCAGGGCTGTGGCCTGCTGAGCACAAACCAGGTCCCTCCCTTCCTTCTCTTTCCCTGCACTCCTCACTGCAGTGAGAAATTGGCCCATCTGCTCCTCTTTGGCCCCAAAGGTGGGGCAGCCCTTCAGTGCTTTTTGCTCATATTGGGTGACTGACAAGGAACAGGCTCTCGGGTTTAGGAGCCTCACAGATTTCTGTAAAAATATTCTTCTGGAAGAATTTCTGTCCTTTCACATCTGTCTCTGCATTTTTAGGATTTCACAGGCTGCGTTTGTTTTTCTTTTTACTGCTATTTTTTTCTTGAATTTAACTAAGTTGTTGTTATTTTACTTGGGTTTTTTGGTAAAGAATAGCAGTTTCCTTCCTGAGACTTTTCCTTCTTTCCTCAGAAAATACTTATCATCTTCAGAAATAGCTAAACAGGATTTTTTTTAAGCGGTGGGCCCACATTGTCTTCCAAGTCGGCTCCATCTACGTGGAGCTGCTGCTCCTTTGGACCACGTGTGATCCCAGCTCTCCCATGTCCTTCCTGGCTCTCCTCACAGCCAGGGCTGGGCCCAGCTGCTCCTCTCTCTTTACACAGTGAGTAACAAGATGTCTCAGCAAGGCATCAAAGTCTGTGCTGCGTGTTCAGACTCCAAATCCCTGCCAGTAACACAGAGATAGAAGGGGATTACAATGGTGCATAACAAACAACAAGGGTTTAAAGTGTCTTAAGAACACCGTGCTCAGAAAAAGAGGGATTGTTGGGATGGGGAAAGCCTGCAGGTATGAAGAAAGGTTTTATTTCATGTATTTGTGTACTTGCAATAAGAAACTCTGGTGTGTGATATGGGTTATTACAAAGAACTTATCCTGGACTTAGGTGTTCCTCTCTCTCTGACGCCTCTGGGCTGTGGTCACTTTCTTCTTCCTGCAAAGGCGTCCGGTCTCAGGAACAAATCCAAGGAGAACTGGGGGCTAAAGGCGACGTGGAAATCTGCCCTTCCTGGCTTTCTTCCCATCCTTTTCTCCTTGGACCACCTCTCCTGGTCACATCTGGTGTGGGCTGCGTTCCCATCCCACCCCGCCTCGGCTGCGGACGGCGATCCCAAACGAGCTGCTTGTGCTGACCTGCCTCCCCAGAGGACCTCAGGTCTCCCTGAAGAGCCCTGGAGCCACGGGTGCTTCTGTCCCTTCATGCAGGGAAGGCCTGAGTGCTTCAAACCTCAGTGTGAAGCAAGGCTGTGGTGCGGGAAACAGAAGCGAGGGTGTCAGAGCGCGTTAGCGCTGCTCTGAGCTCCTGCCTACCTGACAAATCCCCCCTTCTCTCCGAAATCCCACACAGGCCTCGCTCCGCACAAAGGGAGCTGCCAAATGCAAATGCTTGTTTGTTTTGTGTTAAACAAAGGTGCCTTTTCTCCCCTCATGTTTCTGAGTAGTTGCCACACGTGGCAAGAGGAAACAGGGAGGAGGAACCTTGTTGTTTGAAGAAGAAAAACAAAAAGCCAAAAAACGAGTAAACCTGAAACATCTAAGAGAGGTATTTATTGAAGCTGGTGTATAGTTTGCTTTACGTGCTCCCTTTTTTTACAAGCTGAAACATCTGGATCTGTCTCATTTACCAGATGAGAATAGCAGGCAGCAGCCGTGGAGGTGATTACACACAGGTTTAAAGCAAACAAGGAGAACAAACTAGTTGCTATTTAAGTGCCATTTCCAAGCCAAAGGTGGCCCTGCTGTAAGCACAGATTGCTGCGATGCAGACGCTGTCACCAGCTGTCTCCTGGTGCAAGCCTGGCTTTGCTCTCCTGCGCTGCCTGAGCCTCAGCTTTGACACACTCTGACTTTTACTCGCTGCCTTCGGAAAAAAAAAGTGGCTTTTTCGGGCTCTCCTCATCCTGAATTCAACTGCAGGTCGATCTTCTGCTATTTTTAGGTACAAGAACACTGAGGTCCAGGTCAGCTCCTCTCTCTCAGCCTACCAGTTGTGCTGGCTTGCTGCAGTCCAGTGGTGCCCACCACTGCAGCTGTGACAGTGACACTCCCCCCGAGGCGCCCCATTAGAGATGGAAGTGGCCCAGCTGCCTGCACAGATTAGACAGAAGCAAACGCGATTTGCCATCCCTGTAGATCTTCTGACACACAACGTTCACAAAGGGCAGGGCGTCGAAATGCTTTGACTTGAAATTAAGAGAAGGGAAAAAAAGAGCCAGAAAATGGGTCACGATGGAAAGCACTGGGTGGAGAGGGAGAATGCTTCAGAGATGCTGCAAAGTTTTGTGCTGCTCTGCTGGTTATTGTGTTGTGCAAAGTGGCAAGTTTCTGCACACTCTTAAATACTCAGAAAGGCAACTTTCTTGTGTAATTTTGCGTCTAGAAGTGCGTCTGTTTCCATTGAGCGTGGAAAGAATTCCTTGTGTCCTGCACAGGAGGACTCAGGAAGGTTCTCAAGCAGGCAGGTGTACAAAAGCCATTATTGGTGGCAGGACTCTTAACTTGCCTTCCTAAACCCATAACAGCTTTCTATCCCAAATCCATAACGAGTTTCCATCCCAAAGAAGTGCAAAACACATCATCCTACATGCACAGTGTATGGCCTCCAGACAGTTGAAAAGTTGCTAAATCTGGGCAGAAGATGGTGGAATCCATTCCGCAGTGAAGGTCTTCATTGAGGAAAGAGGCTGAACAAGTCACAGCTCTCCCAGGCTGACTCCAGGCTGACCCTTCTGGGACTCCACGTGGCATGGAAAACAGCTCAGGACTGGGGAGACGCTGGGAATGCCTCGTGTGGGCTTCATAAGCTCAGACATGCTCAGCACAAGGCATTTCTAAGAGCTCTCCACATGGTGAGACCACTTGGCCCCAAAGATGGAGATGGCAATCAATGAGTTTTGAGGCACATCGGGTCCCCATCTCCTTTGTCCCTGCTCTCCTCGCTGTGTTAGTGCTGACAGGCTCCTTGGGAGCTTCCAAGGATTAATCTGCCAACAGCCTTGCCCAGACAAGCAGCTGCAGTGTTGGGTTTGTGTGGGGCTGTTGGATGGCTGTGAGCTGGTCTCCAGCAGGTTTCACAGGGGAGGACAGAGCCCCTCAGCTGGTTCTCCAGCTTTTTTACATCCATCCTTCCTGTTCAGGCTCCCCTTTTCCCCCTAAAGCTGTCCTTTGTCTTGCAGAAAAGCCGTTCAGCTGGCAGGAGATCTCTCCAGGCGTTCTGAGGATTGTCATCACTCTGTGTTCCAGCCAGGCAGGTTTGGCCATTGTTAGCTGGATTCACAGTTCAGCTCGTTTTCATCTTCATCCAAAACTGGGAACTAAATCCAGAAGTGCAGCTCCTCTATTAATATCTCTGTGCTGAGGTAGGACCACGCTGCCAGGTGCTCTGCTTTGTGCACAGGGAGGGACACTATTGTTCCACTGAGCTTGAAGCAAAGGCACAGAGAGAAGCCAGATTACTTGGGAGAGCTGAAAAATCAGCTTTGGTTTCCTGAGCCTCAATCCAATCTTTGATCCATCAGGCTACGCTGTCTGGTAGTTTGAAATTGCTCACTTCCACGAGGGCTGAATCTGCCCCCCTGCTCTAAAATGTGAGGCTATTGATGTCTGACTCCAAACTTTCAGTGCCTCAGGCCTCTCCTGAGGGTGCCTCTATTCCAGCAGCCCAGAGCCACTGGTTTTTAATTTTTTTGCACACATTTTATACCAGTCGGAGAAATCTACTCCGCTATCAGGTTCATGCTTTGAGGGCAAACACCCTAATTACTTTTGGGCTCCATGGAAGGATAGGGCTTCATGGAAGTGCCTCAATCACAGATTTATTTGCCAGCTACATGCCCAATCCTCTTCCTCATCTGAACTGTTTGTGTCTTACTGGACTGGGGTTGGTTCAAGTTTGCTGCCATCGTTCCGTGCCGTGGAAAGGCGGCTGATGGGCAGCAAGTCCTGACTTGGCACTGGACATGGGCCCATGTCCACAAGGAATGGCCACAAATTTCCTAATTCCTGAAGAAATTAGGATCTCTTAGAGATGCACAGCAAACCCACGGTGCCCTGAGCAATCTCTATTCTCGCAGACTCCCAGTCTTGCATAGTTGTAGGCTGGATAATCTCACCAGTTCCCCTTTCCTGCATGGAAGAGCCCGTGTTTCTAAGCAGCACTTTGTGTCCTGAAGTGCTCAATGGATGCTTCAGACTGAAGGGGCTCCCTCCACCAGCACGATTTGGATCTGCTGAGCAGCTCCCAAAGGTGCCTGAGAGGGATTAAAGAAGGAAACAGAGGTGCTGTCCTTTAAAGCAGGGTGAGGGGGATGGAGCTCAGCAGCTCCTAATGGCCTCCAATCAACTGTGCAGTTCTGCTGGCTGAAAATTACCTTTTCCCTTAATAAGATTAGAAACAAGCCAACAGTAGAACACCCCCAGCATTAACAATCCTAATCCTGAATTCACTCGGAGAGCACACTCTGATTTGAGCACGCTGGAATAATACTAGAACTTTTTTAGGTTAATAATTAATTGCGTGTTTTTAATTAGAAATTACTGTTGCATCCACATGGACTTCTAGCACACATTGCATCTTATTAAAGCTGTAATTGGAATACGTTATTTATTTGTTTCCTTTGTTAATGTTCATATTTCTGCCTCCTCAGGTCACTAGAGCTGCAAAAGCAACTTGTTTAAAGTGAAACGCAGCAAACTCCCAACAGTAAATGTTGCTGTGTGACAGTAATTGTTCTCGTTCCTCCATGTTCCAGCGTGGTGCTGCGAGGTGCAGGGATATTCATGTGGTGTCTGCTCGTGGCTGAGGCTCAGCTGCTCACCAGGCACTTCAGGAGCCCCGTGGCTTCTCCCCCACGGGCACCTGGCTGGGCTGTGCTGCCCTGGCTCTCAGACTGCAGTGGAGACACAAGCCAAGGGATGGATGGATTTAAAACACTCCCAGAAGCCATTCCAGGAGCAAACCTGCTCCAGCTGGGAGTGCTGCTGGATGGGTCTGAGTTCCCAGTGAGGGATGTTTGGGGCTCACTCATTCCTGTCAACCCAGTGGGAAGATTTCCCGTGCTCATCATCCTCACTGTTCCTTCTGCATCCCCTGCCCTCATTTCAGTTTCTGAAGACGAGCCCAGATGAAGAGCAGAGACCCTGCAGGGAAAGCTCTGTCCTGTCCAGGCAGCCTGCTCCTGTGCTGCCTGTGGGGAATGGAACAGCCTGGGAAGAACTTGTGTGGCTCAAGGCAGCTGCTGAGCTCAGGCCTAAGGATCAGGTGGATACAGCATGAAAATTAAGATAAGGAACAGAGTTAGAGACCTCCACAGGCTTTGGGAAATTTTAAAGTAAATCGGGATAAGTATGGCTGGGAAGGCTTCAGTGAGGGACAGTATGGTCTTCCAGGGAGTGATGGGCTGGAAACTCCTTTGGGTCAGTCCAGTAAAGGTCTGGGGAAAAATTAACGGAGCTTATCAGAAAAAAACAGGTTCTCTCTCAGTTCCAAACAAAATTGCATTTCCTTGCACTTGTTCCATTTGTTTCATTATCCACTGAAAGAATTGACTCAGAAATCCTGTGTTGTGTAAGAGATAATTCTAAGGACCCTTTGTAGCCTTCTAATCAAAAGTCTGCATGGAAGCTGACACCTAAAATCTGCCCTCATTAAGGCAGTTGAGAGATTACCAGTTGCAGGCCACCCGATTTGCCTGTAAATATTCAAGGAGCAGAGGTAAACTCCACAGATGTGAAAAGCCAGCGTGTCAAAGCAACAGCAAAACCTTTGGCACCCGTTCAGATAATCTTTGGAACACCAGGATTTGGGCTGATTAGAAGAGAAAACCAAAGCAATTTGAGGAAGAGTTGGAGGGAGGAGAAAGGAGTAAATTTAGACAAGAGAAAGCAATTACAGGCTTAAAAGGAATAATAAGCATCAATTAGCAGCAAGTATCTCTGCCTACAATGAAAGCATTTTCTAATACATCCACGGTGGAATAGAGGAAGAGAAAAGACAGCTCCGTCAATGAATTGCAGCAGGGATCCCGAGATAAAGGGGAGCAAATGCTGTGGAGATATTAAACAATTACTTAGCACCAGCCTTTTAGAAATTAAAAAGGTGGAGGCTGCTCGGAGCTGAGGAGCTTTCCAAAGACACCCGATAAGGCTGCAGATGCCAGCTGATAATGGCACGTGGCTGATCCTCTTCAGAAAGCCTCTTGTGCTTGGCCAAGCAGCAGCTTCCAGGGAGAGGCACGGCACGAGCAGGGAATGATGGCAAAGGGCTGGGCAGGAGATGGGTAATGAAGTGCCAGCTCCACGCTGGATGTGGGCAACTGCTTCCCATGGAAAAGGGGCTGGGGGAAAGCTTTGGCTTCTCCATCTGCTTCTTGCTGCTTGTGGTCTGTGGTGGGTGATTGCGCTCCCCGTTCCGCCGGCCAGGATTTCACGCTTGGCTGTGCCTGGTGAGGAGCTGAGAGATGGGCAGCTGTGCTGAGGAGTCCAGGCTTGGCATCCATTGCCAAAGGAGGGCAGGGACAGGATTCAGTTGGCTTCACCTCTCCTTTGCTGTGTCCATGTCCCTCGAACAGGCCGCTAATTGGATCACGCCAGTTATTCAGCCGAGCGTAGCTAATCCTTTTCTGTCTCTCTCCTCCTCTCCTGCCCCAAAATAATGGAGGCTGGGGCTGGGCCCAGGATTGTGGGGACTTGTTTTGTGTCTGGGTCGCTGGATTTTTAGCCTTTGTTTAGGAGGATCTTGTCCAGCCCCTTTTCCTGAATGGCAGCAACTGGCAGAGCTCAGCTGCACCTCGCACTTTGATCCCTTCTCTTCTTAGCAAAGGTGTGTCAGGAGCGATCCCAGGTGTGGAGCAGGGATGTGGGAACTGCTGCCAAGTCAGTTCATTCCGGCAGCCCACCTGCACCGTGCAGTGCTGGTCTTCCCATTTCAAAAAGGATCCAGGATGACTGGGAGACTTTCAGAATCCTGTGATGTGCCCTGTGCAAGGGGTGAGCAGGTAGCTCTGACTGCTCCACACGAGACACTTCTGATGGCAGGGGCGTGGGAGGAAGGGCTGTGGAGCCAGGAGAAGCCTGTGGAGCCAGGAGAAGCCTGTGGAGGGTGGGCAGGAGTTGGATGTGCACTTCCAGCACAAGAACTAGAAAGCACCAGGGGAAGCTTCCCCTTGTAGGTGACAGCATCAAAAGAAATGAAAGGAGGTTGGTGCTGGCACTGATAGTTCAGCTGAGGAACTCCTCGCTGCAGGATGGTTTATACAGTATCAGGGAATGTCACACTGATTAATGGCAGAGAAATCTGCTTAGAGATACTAAATACATGAAAGCACTGCCTAACTCTCAATGAGACAGAGAAGTTGGAATCTGAGAGGCTGTTTGGGGAGAAATGGTGTGTTTGCTATTCGTTCCTGTGCTTTTCCCAGATCCCTCTTTTTGGCTGCTGTCAGGGAGAGCTACCCAGATGTTTGGGCTGCTCCTTATCCTCGCACGTTTTCCTGGCGCTGTGTTCTGGTGGTAACGGTCTGCCTGGGGGCAGCAGTGGGATTAGAGCTCTTTTGGAAAAGCCAGATCAGTTTTAGCCTGTGTGGCTCTCCCTGCTGCTGCAGCAGCTGGGATGATCCAGGTACGCCTGACAGACAATGAAAGCCAACGTGGATCTCCCTCTCCAAAACACTGCAGTCATTTGGGTGACCTCAATGCAGGCATGATCCTGCTAGCATTAAATGGAGCTGAAAAACATTGGTATCGCTGCTCAACAGCAGCTATTTCCAGAGTGGGAACGAGGGAAGGAACACCACTGATGCTTCAGCTGGCACATGAGCCACATAACCCTTCGTTCCCTCCTTCCCCAAGGCCCCGCGGGTCTCTGCAGCCTTCCACAATTAGCAGAGAAAGCAATCAGCTTTCTGGATTTTTCGGTAACTGTTGAGGAAGA